>QJPP01004720.1:0-141168 GCA_003996215.1 Jaltomata sinuosa
AAAAAAAAAAAAAAAAAAAAAAAAAAAAAAAAAAAAAAAAAAAAAAAAAAAAAAAAAAAAGGTTGAGAAAAAAAAAAGTTAAGAGAAAAAAAGAAAAAAAAAAGAAAATAAAGGTTGAGAAAAAAGAAAACGAGAATTAAAAAAAAATTGAGAAAAAAGAAAAAAAAGAAAAAAGAAAAAAAATTAAAAAGATAAAAGAAAAAAGAAAAATGAAAATTAAAAGTTGAGAGACAAATGAACATGGGGAGTTATGGTGTAGAGGGGCAAAAATGTATATGTTCTATACACAAAAAGGAAGGAAGGGTATTTTTTAAAGACTTTTCTTATGAGGGGCATAAATTGAAGATCACTCACTTTTGAGGACACTCCATGTAATTTTCTCTAATATACGTGCCAATTTCGACCCAAATTTTTTTAAATTAAAAAAAAATGAAACTTTGAAAAGAAAAAGGAACAAGAATGAATGCTATGAAATCCATAGCGGAAAATAAAGTGAAATTCTACATGATGATTAGATAGATGATATTGTTGGGAAGATATTTATATAATTTTCTTTGGTTCCATCTGTCTAAAATAATTGATTTGGTTTTTTCTTATATTACTAAGGGGATGAATTGATGCTGTGAGTAAGTGGTATTCTATTTCTAGGCGCCCACCATTATTTCATGAGATTAAAAGTCTTTCCTTACCTAAAAGTGTCATTGCCCTTTGTTATTAAAAGATAAACTAATAATATAAAAAAGATGATTTTGCAAAGTTCGATAAGTTTGGCAATCCACGACTTCGATGCCTTCGTGCATGGAATAAACGGAATCACTTTCTATACTGTTTCAAATTTAGTTTATGACTCTCTCTCTCTCTCCAACACACTCTTTGAGAAGCAACAAATAAAATAATAATTTTACTATATCACTCTTTAAATATAATAAATTCAATGTATTAGAAAATGATTATGGTTAATTTCAAGGGTAGTTAGAAACTAAGTGATAATTTATCTCTTGATTTTCTAAAGTAAATATTTATTTTTAGTATAGGGAATAAGTAAAAGTGGATAAAGGGAGTAATTAAAGGACAAGGAGGGTTCATTTACATAAAGAATAAGAGAGAATTAGAACATTAGGGCAAAGTGCACGGATACGCAATTTCACTGTCGCCATTGTCCGCCTTTTAGATTCTTTTGGACGTGTACTCATTTCGAGATAACTTTAGATACGAGGTGTCTAAAGTTAATCTTAGCAAAATCTAACTCCAGTATGATTGAAGTTCAAGTACATATGGCTGAAGTTCAACATTCGTAACTCTCTTTAGTTTACTCTCCGTACAATAGAGTCGTTTAACCTCTAATGGTACTTTTTACCTTTGCAACGCCGATAGCCACCTCGGACGGAATCCCACAGGAAGGTGGCACTCCTCATAACTCTCCCCCAATTACTGCGAGCCACTACGGATAAATTTCATAGCAAAACAACAAAATCCATTGCTAATCCTATTTAGCGATGAATTGTCATAAATTTTTGTTAGCTACGTGCGACATAGTGATGGATTAGCAACGAAGTTGATAGTTAATTCTAATATTTTGTAGTGAGCATACTCTCACATTGTCAAATTCCCCAGCCCCGACCCCTGTTCCCAAGGCTAATCAGATGAGCTCAAGAACGACGATGCACAATGGTATACATGCAGGCACCTTCAACAATTTATCTAACACGAGGACGACGATGCACATTATTATGCATGTAATCAACTTTAATAGTTTATCTAACATGGGATCAATAACGTTATTCTGAAACTATATTCCCTCGTATACATGACCAATCTCATCAATTACAGCCACACAAATAACATCCTGCTTAAACCAATTGTGGAGAAGAACATGGTGAAGAATGCTAACATTGAGGTAGTTCACTACTACAGAGAAGTTAATCAAGTTGCGAACGGATTAGCAAAGTTGAAATCTATACTTAAAGAACCTAATTTTATTATTAAGTTTCAACACTTGTCTTAGGCCTCCAAAGGACCATATCACCTAAACATATGGCAGTTGCTAAGTTTCAGGATTTGATATGATAAAGTAATTCTTATACTAGCTGAATTCAACCCTTCATCACTTTTCACTGTAGATGATGTTTTGTTGTACATATTGTAGAAGAGCACTTTGCTCTTATAATTCTCCAATCTTTTGTATAGCACCACTATATAAGCCAGTGTCATGCTCTGTCCTTTTGTTCTAGAGACACAATATTGGCCGCACTTGGATTTCTTTGGTTTGTTATAGGTTAGCTTATTCACCTTGTATGTTGTGGAGGTCACGCTCACATCTCCCTCTATTTATGTAACTATATTATTCAATACACAAGGTAGGGATCAAGGAAAAAACTCTCCACCACCTTCGAGTCAATATATCTCGACGTGACTATAGCTTAATAAAAAAATAAAGTTATTTTTTCTTGAATTTCATTCATATGTGGTTGGAGTTCAATCATTTTTGCCTCACTTTAGTTATTTTTTACTTGAACTTCAATCATATATGATTGTCATTCACACAAAAATGATTGGACTTCAGACATTTTTGGTTGAACTTCAATGAAAGTCAAAAATAATTTGTAATTATAGCATAATAGCCAAAGTAATAAGTCATGGCATAATAGCCATTTCAAATTCGTCTTTCCATAATAGGGGTAGTGAAAGAATCATTTTCAATTAAAAAGTCATGTTTAAAGTCATTAAATTATGTTTCAATTTATTGGCTCGTTCATGGAGCAAAAACATATTTTTAGAGTTCAACACTTTAGAGATCATCACTTTGAAAATCAAGTTCAACAATAATCTCGTTCATATGATAAAATACATTCATCTACCTATATTATAGTGTGAAATTAAAATACGAAGGCCCGATGTAAGCTTGTACCGACACACGCATAAAGCTCTATTCAAACCTTATAGTTGAAAGTATGTTCTAAAAGAGGCATACCTCAATTATCGTTAAAATGCTTCTAAAACATGATTTCAATGTTTGACAATATTTCTACAATCAATTATATGACGATAAAGATTAGAGCTTTGATTAAATTCTACGAATTCATCCTTTATTAACAATTAGGATTCTAGGGAAAAAAACATCTTTTAATAATTTTTTAGAATCACCCAACGATTATGATGCCCTCCTATAGGCTACATGAACCTCAATTATATATCCCTCTAATAACATAAATTAATCAACGAATTTACCTCTCAAAGATTTCCCATAAATTCCCTCCAATCATCACTCTTGAATTTATTTTTGAAATCAAAGAATTAGAAATAATGATTCTAGCATTAATACTTATTAATTTGATGTAATAATCATGAGAATTGAGTAATAAAAATCATTTTAGCTGATTTGGAGAAGCCCTAGGATGTTTTCTCTCTCAAATTTCGATCAAGTATGAAATGGAATGAAAATTCTAAAAATTCTTGTTATAAAGTTTCTATCATTTTTTATCTATAGCCACCACATATGATTCGTATGCTGGATGTAAGGTTCGAAGGTGGATTATATCAACTCCTGAAATATAAATTATGGATATACATGAAATATATGATCAGTATACAGCTAATATACAGATAGTATATAGCATGTATATGTGACACATGCGGTCCAAACTCAGTTTTTCCACCTTTAGTACTTTCAACTGAAGGTGGATATACAGTTGATATACAATAATATACAGTGCTATATGCGTAAGTGGCTCTGTAAGACAACTTCGGAGACTTGAAAATTTCTCAACATTCAGAATATTTTTAGGACCTCACATACGGCTTGATATATTATCGTATGTGGTATATACGATCTGTAAGTGGGTCGTACGTTGATCAAATTTTTTTAACTTTATTTTTTTTCGTTTTCTTTCAATTTTAATTTTTTGTACACTTTATACATGCTAAGATATCAACTTTATCATATATTCACATGTGATTCATCATAGCTTGGATCAAATCACGCTAATTTTAATGATTTAAATCCAGCTCAAATTTTTAGAGTGTTAAATCAATTCTTATTGCATTTACTGCAATTAGGGGTGTACAAAACCGAATCGCAAATCGAACCAAACCGAATCAAATCGCAAAAAAAACCCGACTAATGATTTGGTTTGACTTGGTTTGGTATTGGAAAAAAAAACCCGATTATAATTGATTTGGTTTGATTTTAACTAAAAAAAGTCAAACCAAACCGAACCAACCTGATATTACATTTATACTATTTTTAAAAATATTTTATACATAAAAATATTCATTGTGATGTAATTTATAAATATTTCTTCAACTTTTTCATAGTTTTTATCTTTCAACGTATTATTTCAAGTTTAAAATTAGAATTTTAAATGGTCCAATAAGTCTTTTTACAACCCATATATATTAGTAACTCAGATAAAGTCCAAATCAATACGAATGTTAACAAAAGATTATTCAATCCAATACTAGGAATGACAATCATGTCAGATATTTTTTCTTTAATTTTACATAAATACATAAACTAATTTATTTTTCTGTTTAATATTTAGTCATGTAGTTAATACTTATTAGACTTATTTTAGCATGACTTAATACTTTTGAATTATGATTATTTTTATTATGACTTATTAATATGCAATATTTATTCTATGTGATTTCATTATTTTTTTGGTTGAATATTTTATTGTCATCACTCACTTCATAAATTCCAAATAAAGTGAATATAATTTGTGTTATTTTTTTAAGAAATACCTTAGGTAATTGTATTTTGCTCGGGCTAAAGAAATATTTGAAGCACAAGTTAATTATATGTTTGTATGAAGACTTTACCGGAAAAAACCCGAAAACCCCGAGGAAACCGAAAAAACCCGAAAAAATCCGAGGTTGAAAAACCCGACTTTTATTAGTTTGGTTTGGTTTATAAATTTAAAAACCCGACACTAATGATTTGATTTGGTATTTAAAAAATTCAAACCAACCCGATCCATGTACACCTGCAATCAAAGATTTCAACTTTTTAAAAGAGAGAATCGCATTATATTTTTTATGAAGATAATTAAAATTTGAACATAAAGGGTATTTATACGAGGGTAGCAGAGAAGTCGATCACCATTCACAAGTTTACACTAAATTTTAGGTTAAATTTATCAATATCTACCAGCACAAACGGCAGTTAGATAATGACATGTATAGAATATAGATTTGATGGTGTAGTGATTCAAACAAATATATAGTTTGAAGGTTTTATTAATACAATTTTCAGATAATTTGTGATGGACGACGAAGATAATTTGCTAATACTCATTACAAAATTGAGGACGATTCTCCACCATTTTTTATTGATGATGACTTGAGTTTGCTTGTATATATTGAGTTGAAGAAGAAACAAATAATTTTTAAGATGTATTCGTGTGTATATCAGTGGTGGAGAATAATATACATGATATCGATTTAACTTTGAGCAATGAACATTCATCTGAATGTATACATGTTGATGATATATAAAATATACATTGTCACATTAATTGACCATCGACATGATGATCGAGGAAGGGGAAAAACTAAAGATATTTTTAAAAAAAAAATATTTATTGTATATCATTATGGATAATAACGATATGTATGAATATATTTATCAATGAGTAAATAATTTTGTATATACATTATTGTACATGGTTATGAAAAAAATACTATATACAAATATGTTATTATAAAGTGAATATTAGTGCATCTATACATGATGAAAATGATATCAATTAAGTATTTTATTTATATATGTGTTGTTGTATATTAGTAGTTATATCCCAGTATGTGTATTCAGATAATGAAAAATTATGTATAGAAAAATGAATAAAGTGGCATTCATAGTATATCATTACAAATAACTTTGTATCAAAATCGTGATTTTTTTTTTTTTAAAAAAATAGTGTGTGGGACGTAAGAATATACTAGTATACTGCTATTGAGTATTGTGATGATGGTTTGAGAGATTTACGGATACAGAGCCCGTTTGAATTGGCTTATTTTAAGTGTTTTTTATATTAAAATAGCTTTTAAGTTGTTTATAGTGTTTGGGTAAGGTAAAAAAGTAATTCTGGACACTTAATTTTAAGCCAAAATAGCAAAAAAAACTAAAAGCTAAAAGCTAGAATTTTCAACTTAAAAAAAACAGTTTAAAATAAGCTTATCCAAACAGGCTCATAGTCTGAGAGATTTGGGATATGAATTGGGAGAGTGAAATATTTTGAAAGAGACAGAATGAATTTGAATGGAGTTAATTCCTCATATGGTCACTCAAGTATTGAGAAGATCCCACTAAAGTTATTTTTGAATTCTTTTTCCATTATATGGTCAACCAAGTATTGAGAGATTCCACTAAAGTCATTTTTGAATCTTTTTTCCCTAAATGGTCATTCAAGTATTGGAAAGATTCCATTAAAATTATTTTGAAATTCTTTTCCTATAAAGTCATCCAAATATAACTAAGAAATCTTATTTGGCATGACATGTCATATTAATTATTATTCTGTATGCCATGTAGGATCCTATACTAATTATTGATACAAAAATATTAAATTCCACTAAAATCACTTTTTAATCCCCCCCCCCCCTAAATGGCCATTCAACGAGAATATTTCACTAAAGTTATTTTTAATTAGTTTTTTCTTATAAAATTATCTAACTATAAATTAAGAATTAGTTGGCATGTCATGCCATATTAATTTCTTATTTTTTATTCCATGTATAATAAGACCTAGACTAATTTTGAATACAAAAATATTGAATCTAACCATTTAGTTTTAAATATATGTCAATTTAAGTCCTAAATCATTTTTGAAATGAAGTCTTATTATCCTAACAAGGATGATTTATGATGCAATTAATAATTAATTTGAGTATAAAAATGAAAAAAATAATATTAACGACTCACTCATATCTTCGACCTGGATATGAAATGAATCAAAATTTTGATGTACTGCAAAGAAGCAATTTGCTTTTATGTGTATCATATGAAATTTTAGGATTCTTGTCAACTAATTATTTATTTTAAAAAATATAATTTCATTTGTAATAATTCTTATTTAAGCATCTAAGAGATGAATTACTTGATTTATAGGGATATAAAAATTCACTCTCAAAATTAACAAGAACATTTATTTTTATATTCAAATTAATTAGTAATGTTTCAAAAATCATCCTCGTTAAGAGAGTCTATATCAGTAATTTTCTTTGAATTATGGCTATTTTATGTAATTTGTTTATCCATGTTGATACCGTGAAGTTTCTATCCATTATTTTTTTTTGCGATATTTATTTGATAAATTACCCTCACATACAAAGAAAATTGAATTAGCTGTGAATATCATTGCTAATTTATCGCTAAATTATTCGTAGGTATATAATTTTTCATAATTTGCAGCTAGGGGTGTACATAGACCGGGCTGGTTCAGATTTTTTAATACCAAATCAAATTATTAGTATCGAATTTTTAAATTTATAAACTAAATCAAATCAATAAAAATCGAGTTTTTCAACTTGGATTTTTTCGGGTTTTTTCGATTTCCTCGAGTTTTTCAGGTTTTTTCGAGCTTTTTTCGGTAAAGTATTTATACAAATATATAATTAATTTGTGCTTCAAATATTTCTTTAGTCATAGCAAGATACAACTATCTAACGCATTTTAAAAAAAAAATAACACAAAAAAATGAGCGATGACGGTAAAATATTCAACCAAAAACATAATGAAATTGCATAGAATAAATATTGCATATTAATAAGTCATAACAAAAATAATCATAAATTAAAAGTATTAAGTTATGCTAAAATAAGTCTATAAGTATTAACTACATGACTAAATATTAAATAAAAAAAATAAAATTAATTTATGTATTTATGTAAAATTAAAGAATAGATATGTAACATGATTGTCATTCCTAGTGTTGAATTGAATAATTTTTTATTAGCAGTAGTATTGATTTGAGCGAGTTACTAATATCTATGGCCTATGAGTTATAAAATCTATTGGACTATTTACAATTCTAAGTTTAAACTTGAAATAATACGTTGAAAGATAAAAACTATGAAAAAGCTTAAGAAATATTTATAAATTAATCACAGTAAATATGTTTATGTATAAAATATTTTAAAAAATAGTATACATGTAATATTGGGTTGGTTCAGTTCGGTTTGACTCTTTTTAGTTAAAACTAAACCAAACCAATTATAGTTGGATTTTTTTTTCAATACCAAATCAAGTCAAATTAAATCATTAGTTGATTTTGTTTTCCGATTTGACTCGATTTATGATTTGGTTCGATTTTGTACACTCCGATCTGCCACTAAATAGGATTAGCGACGAATCTTGCTGCTTAGCTACAAAATTTATCCTTTGCTAATTATGTCTTTTTAGTAGTATTATTTCTCTTACAACTTATGGACCTTCTAAAGACGATCTAAAGTTCCTCTTTGAACAATTGAAAATCTTATGAGAAAATGTTAGACTGCATACGGGCTAAAATTTTGTAATTTATTGCAAATGTTAGACAACAATCTAATATTTTACCTGAAAAGTTGAGCAAACATTAAACTTGAATCCAACATTGCCTAGAAAGGTAATTTTTTAAAATTATAATTGTATAACTTTTATAATTAGGGACAATATCTATAAGAACGTTTGTGTAAATCAACCCTTGATACCTGGTGCCAAATCTTTTTAACATAAAATATATCTAGCCCAAATATGAAAATAACTTTAAGTTGGGCCTTCAATCTTTTTACATATATCTCTATGAATTTTGTGTGAAGACTGAATAAGTCTATCACAAATTGAAGGGAAGATGGAAGGAGAATGCTGAGATAAAAGCCAAAAAATAGAAAAGATTAAAGAAAAATTAAAATAATAAAAAAGACGGAAATTTTTTCTAAGTTTTGAAGTGTTATTGTTAAAAAATTTAAGCCACTCAAATCAGTTTCTCATGATTTTGGCACAGAATTAAAGTCAAAAAAATTGCAAGGCGAGGCGGGTATGCGAGTTGGCGATACTTCCAGCCAAATCGGGGAACTGGCAAAATTAAACTCACAACATGAGTCATGTCACATGACACGAGGACACGTTTTTTTGCTGAAAGTGAGGTATGAGTAAGTTATGATAAACTTGGGGTTGATAAAGAAAAAATTATGTTAAAAGTGAAGTACTCCTTGTTGAATTGTTAATGAGTTCTGCGAGATCAAAGCAATTGCAAATCGGTTCGTTTGCAAACCATGTATATTGTCAGATCAAATATTTTCTAGCCACCAGATCAGTGTACTTACTGCCAGCCTCTCAATTACAAATTGATACATTTTTTTAATTAAAAAAATTAATTATGCGGGGCTGATTTATACGAAGCGGATTCACGTGAAGTGGGGCGGGGCGGAAAGAAAATAAAAAATTGTGTTATGCGGGGCGGGAGGGGGGGGGGGGCAAAGTCTATGTGGGTTTGCCTCGCACCCGCCCCATTGTCATCCCTAGATATAAAGGAGCCCGTGCAATATATATTACTTTCTCTGTCTCAATTTATATGATACAGATAGAATTTAGATAATCAATCAAGTTTTTTATATGATTTTTATATATTTTAAGTTGTTAACTATTGTGATTTATAATACTTTTTATGTAATTTTCAAATAATATATGTTACTTCCTCTGTCTCAATTTATGTGGCATTGATATAATTTCGAGAGTCAACTACATTTTCTATATATCTTTTAAATATTTTAAATTGTTAATTATTGTATTTATAATACTTTTTCTTCTGTCCCAAGTAATGTGGCACTGATAAAGTTTCGAGAGTCAACCAAATTTTTATGTCTCTTAAATATTTTAAGTTATTAATTATTATAATTTATACTATTTTTTACGTAATTTTCAAATATATAATAAATTAAAAAAAAAAAACGTAGAAAATATTCGGGCAAGCATGCAAGTCTACCAGATGCAAGGTGTTATATGGACCTTGAAAATGAGGTGAAAATTATTCAAAATCATATAAAATGACAAATAGCTCATCTCTCAACTAATGGTGGGAAACTAATTAGTACCCCCACATTTCAAGACTGGACATTTGAGGAGTGAACTATATAACATGAGGATTCAATATTTTCTGAAAAATATTTTTTAATTTTTTTGTGTTTGGTTGGTCAAAAAATTTAGAATTTTTTTTTTTAAAAAAATATTTTTCTTCAAAATAAGGAAAATGACTTCTCTAATGAAAGTAGGGAAAACAAGTCCTTACATTCATAACACCCCAATTCCACCCACTCCACCCTCCTACTCCCACTCCTACCTCCACCTTCACCTCTACCTCACATAAATTTTTACAAATATTTTTTGTATTTCACCCCATCCCTCACCCACCCCACCCCACCACAATTTATTTTAACTTTTTTCAATTTTTTCTTTAAAAAACAAAATTAATTTTTTTAAAAAAAGTAATTTTTTTTGTTCCCACCTCACCCATCCACCCACCCCACTTTAACAGCCCCCACCACCACACACCCCACCATCACTACCACCTCTACCCACCCAAACTCAATTTTTTTAAAATTTTTTTCAAAAAAAATAAAGTTTTTTTTTTAAAAAAGTAATATTTTTGTACCCAACCCCTATCCCATCCCACTCAACCCCCACCCCATCCCACTCAACCCCCACCCTACGCCTCCAACCCCTCCCCCACTCATCCCCACCCTACCACTTTCACCCCATTCAAAATTTAATTTTTATTTTTTTAAAAAAAAATTACTTGTTTTTTTAAAAAAAACTAATATTTTTAAAAAAATATTACTTGTTTTTTTTTAAAAAAAGTAATACTTTTGGTACTCCCCCCCTCTCCTTCCCCTCCCCCTAGCCCCCCACCCCACCCAAAATTTAATTTTTAAATTTATTTTTAAAAAAATTATTTATTTTTTATTAAAAGCTAATATTTTTGGTCTCCCCCTACCCCACCCTCCACCCCCACCCCCACCCCTCCAAAAAAAATAATTAATGTTTAAATTTTTTTTTAAAAGAAAAGTATTTTTTTTTTAAAAAAAGAAGTGTTTTCACTTGATCAATCAAACAATAGAAAATAAAAATATTTTTACACTCACCAACTAAACATGAGAAAATAAGTAAGAAACCAACTTGTTTTCCATAAAATATTTTCTATGGATAATATTTTCCTTCATACCAAAAACACCCTAAACCTGACTCAACCTCAAAAGTTAACTCATGAGATAGCAATTCTCAAAGGTGGAACACTACTTGGGAATCGGGGTTGTCGTTGACATTCCAATAAAACTATCATCGGGAACCGGCTAAATTCCAAAATTGGTACTCTTTTTCTTGATTTCTTTTAGTTCTTATTTCAGGAAACATAACTTGTTTCAATATTCAATTTTGCTAAATTTAGTTTGAGCTAAAACTAAGATCACCTCTGCATTTCTAGAAATTCACTCAAAAGAATGCAACAAAATAGAAGAGAGAGCCAGTGACATTCCAACAAAGCTATCAATCATAGATAATTTCACTGAATCAAAATTCTTTTACCAGTTATAGATATCTAGCATGTCTACAATTTACACAGCACAGAATACACAAATTTTAAGCTTATAACCACTACCTGCATCCCTCCTCCCACCCCCTCAACGAAAAAAAAAGAAAAAAAAAGACACAAATAAAAAGACATACACACTGCTCTAAAAATCTACAAGAAATTAACACAGGAAAAAGAATGTTTTTTTGTTTTTTTAAAAGGTTTCAGAAACAATCTGAATCAAAACCTTATAGATGCTTTACTTTCTTCAGGGCAAATACCTCCACAGATGTGCCTGTTTGATCCTGTTAGTCTACATTTGTATGAATTTGGTCCCAACTGTGCGCATTGATGTGCTAGTTCGTGCAATTGAAGCCACGGCAAATTGAAAGCCAGATTATAAGAACCAAAAACAGGATGATGCCTAGCACAACCAACTTTATTTTCATATTCTGATACCACATCTTCCGCCGTATTTGATCTCCCTTTTTCTTGAATTCTTGGGCCTGAAAGCAAAAATACAAGGTTTGAAACACCTTACAGATGCTATTAAAATGTGCTATTATTAGAAATCATTAACCAAACCTACCGAATCATGCAGATCATCAGCCTTGTCAGATAGTGTAGTCAAGTTTTGCCCTCTTTCAATGGCCTGGCAAATTAAATTAAGTCAAATGAATAGAAGTTTAAATAGCTTGAGATGTTGCTTACTCCAAACACAGAAATACTTATAAAAGCCTAAGGCGATTGCTGATGCGTACGAACACATTATGTTGACAGAAGTATCAAATTTAACATCTGAGTTATAGATAGTAGCAAAAGCACATTGCATTGTAGCATTATATACAAGTATGCCTGATTCCAGAATCAAGCATGTCAACAACCCTCATTGATGAATATTGGATTCAAGAAGCGTTAACAATTACATAACTAATCAATCTACCAGAATACAACAATACTAAGCTATTAAAGGGAGTCGCCATCCCTGCTAGCCATACCTTGGAACTCCTAGTTTGGGTAGGTCAACTTTTTTGTAAATTTGGAGCTTCAGCTTAATAAATACGACGTTCGTCTAAGAAGATGTCCTTAAACAAGGTGGAAATTATATTTTCATGCATATATCTATGAAATTTAGAACTTTCTGTTCTAGAAATATTACTGTTACAGTTATTGGCACTATAAGCAATCATCTTTATTCAAGTTAACCATTAAAGCACTTCATGGGTTGAATAGTTGTATATCTCAAGGAACACAAAGTCATGTCAGGGACAGAGCAAATCCATGAGTAAACAAGACAGAAATTATTGATGTATCACATAATGGATCAATGCCCTAGTGATACTTTCCTCTCTTTTTTATTTGTCTGTCCTATTAGATTCCTCGTGCAACCAAAATCAGAAAGAAACACAGATTATTGCCTCATAAAACAGCCTGCTTCTCCTTAATGGTACATTGAAACTTAAAGAGGCTGGCAAACAACAGGCTTCACCAAACATTAGATGCTTCTTAACTGAAAAGGTAAAGTTTCGTAATTTTGACAGGGTTTTTTGGAAATATTAAGGAACAAGGGACACTATGGTTACCTGATACTAAATCCAAAAAGACTACACGCATTATAATTAACCTATCAAAAAAGAAAAGAACAAAGATCTAATTTGATGACAAGTATCTAGTCTGAAATGAAAAGTCCATACCAACTATGGTTGACCAGGAAGAAGCACCTAATTAGGTGAAGTTAATGAATTTTAAGCTCAAATCGAGATGTGAACTATATTCTCTGAAAGCAAAATGTTACCTTTTTTTTTTTGAGAATGAAAGCAAAATGTTAGCAAAATGTTACCCTTTTTTTCTTCTTTATAAAGCCAATTTTTCTTTTACCTATGGAACTTTTAAATTGATTTTGGAACTGGTCTATGGTATTCAATGATTTTCAAAAAAGACACGGTAGTGTCGGAAGAACAAAAAGATTTTAATTAGGTATCAGTAAGGTTCAAAAATATGTTTTCTAATCAGCTATCAGGTCCAAATATATTCATCCCACATTTGTGGGCAGAATTATAGAAGGTTCATTTCTAACTACCGATCCGTCACGCAATAAGACGTTCATGTAGCTGCACGAAGAGAAGAAATAGATTACTTTTGTCAGGATATACTAGGCAAAATCATCCTAGTAAAAAAAAAGGACGTGAGAGGACAATATACATGTCATGAAGAAACAAGTGAACCATATTGCAGCAGATAATATCATATGCAAAGCATCGTTTTCTAGTTTACTTGGCATACCTTGTCTATATTCTCCAACATAATACTTTTGACTTCAGACACTTGGGCTTTAACTTTTAATAGTTTCACAATCTCGTCAGCGTGGTCAATTATATACTGCATGTGCTCTTTCATGATAGGTCTGAAAAGTTTGACATATTTTACCCATTATACTTCTGTGTAATAGAAAATACCTGCAGTAGAATATGAGAATATATATTTTTTAAGCAGCATACCCGAACTCTTTATTGAGACTCTTAGCCACAGCGGTATCTGCTTTACCACCACCATATCTTTGATTAAAATCGGCTCTCACACGTTCCAGAAATGCAATAGAAATTTGCTTCCCCACAGATTCTTTGGAAACAACACAATAAGCTGCAAAAGTTAACAGGCATTAGTTGGAGTAACTCAAGTGAAAGGAGGTCAATGAAGCAGTAGAAAGGTGATCAGCATCATTTCCTTGCAAGTATCAGATGATAACAAGCTCAAGCAGATTTACTAGGAAATACCAGACAATATAGTTTTCTGACTATCGACACTAGAGCATATAGCTTTATTTTTTTTGGAATAGGATCACTATACCATAAAGCTAATAATATCATTTTACAATTTAAGTGGTAAAGGCTCTTTGAAGTCATCAGCGGAGACACCTTATAAGAAAAATATTAGTAGCATAGACACTTCGGCAGCCTAAAGATGCTTTGAGATCGGACTTGGCTTCTTCAACCTTTTTAATTTTTAGATAGAAACGCAGCCAGGGGCGGCAGTCTAAATCAGAGGCATATATAGAGCCATGAACTAGTAAGACCATCAATCATCCACTCAAGCTAAACTACAATATGACCCAAGGTAGGCAGAAATTATCCTCCAAATACAATTTGCTTCACTCTATTTGACTGTCCATTAACTACTTTCCATCTCACTCAGCCACTTCAACCTATAGCATACAAAATCTTGACTGGTAGCGCTGTGCAGAATTTTCACTGAGATCAGAAAGCTAAGGTACAATCATTATTTATTTGTAAAAGAAAAGTAAAAACTACACTTCATAAGGATGGTGTGTGTGTCATCGATCATTGTGGAAGCAAATCGTCTTTTCAAGTATTTCGTAAGAATCTGGATTTCTTTTGCTACATATGGAGAATTTTGACTATTCAATAAACCATTAGAATCTGGATTTTATTCTTTGTTACGTATAGAGAATATTGACTATTCAACAAACAGAAGGACAAAACTCAAAACATCCACAAAAGTTCTTCCCCACTTCCCATCAGCTAATTCTCTGACGATTCCATCCACCTGCTGAAAAACGAATCTCTATGATCCCACAGAGACACTTTACATCCCATATGACTATATCTATTTGGGTTCGGCTTACAATATTAACTTTCAAGAATTAAACCAAATTCTCAGTTATATATTTACAGAAACATCTCTCATAACAAAAATAAATGTAGTTAAGTGACTGAAAATTCAAACTTGAAACACAACTGGTCAAGGTGATGTCTTAGTAAGGATGGGAGAGGAATATCTAGCAATCAACACCTCAATCCCAAACTAATTGGAGTCAGCTAGCAATATTTATTTATTTTTATAAGGAGTCAGCTAGCAATATGTATCCTTTGTATTCTTTCCTCTCTTATAATTTGGCTATTTTTACACTACCGTCAACATACCACAACCCTCTTACTTCTATGTGCTTGTGATGGCAAGTATTAAACATTTTAAAGTCTCGCTAAGATATCATTATTGAGCTAGTCAATTTAGCTAGTATTTGATCATAGATTTTGGGAATAGATTTTTGAATATTTATCTACAAATATCTGTTTGGCCATGAAATTTGATCAGATTTCTTCAAATATTTTCAAGTCCTCAAAAACTGGCTCAAACTAGTTCTTGGGACTTCCACCAACCAAAAATCAAATTCTTTTCAAGGCAAATGCATGTCCAAACACAACTTCAAAATCAAAAAATCACAACTACAAAAACTCAAATTTTCAAATTTTAACTTCAAAATCTATAGCCAAACAGGAGCTAATTTTTCTGTTTTACACCATAATTCCAAAGATCCAATTGTCCTAAGCACAATATTCACCCTTTCTTCCAAGCAATCTTTCAACATAAAAAAGAATGTAACATGCTCACTCTAGCCTCTAAATCCAATAAAGACTCCAGCTTATAACAAAGCCCATAACTTAGCCCTTTTTTCTTCCCAACAATCTTTCAACAGCACAATTTCTACCTAGAAAGACTCCACCTTTTACTCTACAACTCAAGATCCATCAATACCCATTTCAAATCCAACTAAAATGAAACAACACAAGTGCAAAAAAAAAGAGAGGCTAAAACTGAAAGATGAAGGAAAATTTACCATAACCATCTTGAACAAGGAAGTTAAAAGTATGGTGATCACAATTATAAGTGAACTTGTTGTTTGAAGAGGGCAATTTCTGCAAACACTGAGCAGCAATCGCCGGGAAGTTTCCGGTAAACTCGGTGTACTCAGCTAGTACCATAGTACCACGAGCTACAAAGCTGTATATGAAACATTCTTGACCCATTGAGTTCCCACTGAAGTAACGGCGGAGTTCAGCGGCGGAGTAATACCGGGAAGTTGTCCGGAGCTTTTCTTTAGTTCTCAGTTGTAATTTTCTTTCTCTAGTCTTTCAAATATGGTTATTAATAATCTTTTTTGCTTTGTGATTAAGCTACTTTTTTTCTTTTTGGTCGTATAGAAATATAAGAAGAGAACAGCGCCGTTGTGGTTTGAACTTTGAATAGATCAAGAAAATGGACTTTGTTTGGATATAATTATTTTTTTTCAAAGATGAGGAAGGAGAAAAATAGTACTACTACTAATTCAAAGATATCTAGAACTAAGATGGGTTTGAGGGAAAGAAGAAAGGTATATTACATTACATTTGGTTGGGGGAGAGACAAAGATTGCCTTCGGCGGCTTGAATTGGTATCTTAACTTTTACCTACTAAACTAGTACTTTCTTAACAACAAGTCGAGATAATTAATTAGCTTTCTCTTTATTGTTTTTTCTCATAAACTCTCACAATTCACTTTTACTTTTTTACTCTACTAAAAAAAAAAATTACTCTCAATGATCACTTTTAATGTATTAAAAATAAACAAAAAATCATACTTTATCCACGATATTAATTATTTATTTTTCAAATCTTCTCTCGACCTAAAATTAAATACTAGCAATTAATGTAAAAAATGTAATAAAATAATCATGTCAGCCGTAGCAGAGCGAGAAGTTTTAATGAGGAGTGTCACTATATAAAAATTTAGATACATGTAGAAAATAAGGGGAGTCAACATATAGTATATAAAATTAAATTCTGACCTATCTAAATAGTGTAATTTTTCGATGAAACCGCTTAGCATAATAAGGTGGCTTGCCACTGCATGTCAGATATTATATTTTAAGAATCATACAAAGTCAAAATTGAACAAGTAAAAGTGAATCGGAAAAATAAAAGAATAGTTACTTCCTCTGAACCACTTTACTTATCATATTTTATTTTGCACATCTCTTAAAAAAAAATATTTATTATTTTTTTCATTTTAATATTTATTTTTTTTGCACTATATTAATATCTCTTCATATTTACGTTTAAGAATAAAGATAAAAATAAACAATTAATCATACCTAAATTTTTTGAAATAAAAAATATTTTAAACAATCTATTTTGAAAAAAGAAAATAATTGAAGTGGTCCGGTGAAAGTATTAACCAAGGAAATAGGGAAGACATAATTGGATTGACGGGGAACAGTGCGTTGCGACGTGAATTAAAGTCAAAGCTGGGTTTAACATAAGTAATTACTCCGAGTTATTGTTCCCTTTTTTCTCCTATATAACAAGTGAGAGTAAGCAGGCATGTGGATAACATACCTGCTTCGGTGGATCCCGCTCTGAAAATATTATATATATTTTTTTAATTTATTTATTTTATATTAAAATATTATAAATCACAATAATTAACAACTAATTATATATTTAAAAATTATATTATTACATTAAAAGTATTATAAATCTCAATAATTAATAACTTAAAATATTCTTATATGAAAATTTTTATACTCTTCTCCATTTTAATTTGTTTATCTTACATTAAAAGTATTATAAATCACAATAATTAATAACTCATTATATATTTGAAAATTACATTAAAAGTTATTATAAATTATAATAAAATATTACATTAAAAGTATTATAAATCACAATAAAAAATTACATTAAAAGTATTATAAATCCCAAAAAAAAACATTAAAAGTATTATAAATTACATATTTAACAACTTAAAATATTCTTATATGAATTTCATTGATCTAAATAAAATAATATATGCATATCTAACTTAGGCATATCATAAATTTTCAAATATTAATATTGGGCCCGTGCAAGCACGGCCAACAACTTCTAGTCATTTTATATGAAAGTATTTATATAATACAAAATTTAAGAAATTAAAAAGAATATAAAAAATTATTCTATTTTTCTTTTCTAGAGTATGGCTTGGGATGAGATAAGAGAATGTAAAATGTAAAATAAACACATAATTTTCACGTAACATTCTACAATTATAAAATGTCCTTAACAGAACTTATTGAATTCCGCAGACTTCATAGATTTTCTACAACCTCGTGCTTACAATATATATTAAAAAGAAAAAAATGAAAAGGCAAGGCAAAAGATCAATTTTCCTTTACAAATATAGGTGAGAAAAATTCAACTAATAATTAATTCTTAAATTCAAGCTAGCCGTACACGCCATATAAGTCACTTACATCCCATTCAACTCTATTCAAATACACGTTATTTCAATGTTAAATAATTTATTTTAAAGAAAGTATGTTATCAATACTTTAAAATAAAATAACATCGAGAAGAAAGTCAGGGTGCTGTTTATTATTTAGTTGTCCTTTCTCAATCTGATTCAAAATGATAACAAAATAAGTAGGGCTTAGAGGAAAGTTAAATTACAAGATTAAATGTTGTTATTCTGAATTATCAGTATATCTCCACTATATTTATTCAACTTGGCATGCCCTAAAAGAGTATTATTAGTTTCAGAAATTGGAGGACCAGATGATGCAACTGAAATGATTATGAATTTCTGATGTCCACCCCTGTTCTTTTTCTCTTTCATCTTTTTCTATGATTATTCTGAAGTTACGTTTGTCCATGATATATAAAGTCACACATTTTGAACTTTTTATTTTCATTTCAAATAAACAGAAACATAAAACCATGCCTATTCCCATAGCGTGTTTAATTTATTTTTTAAAAAAAAGAAAGAAAAAAAAAAGGCAAGAATCTATTATCTACCTCAGTCGCTGGTAAGAAAAGTTCTTCACAACTTTTCAAAAACGAAAATAAAAGGAACAATGTTAGACTTTTTTTTATTATTTTTTTAATAAAAAAAGTAGAGTTTCAATTAAAAATATATCAAATCAACAGAGGCAGAATACATAGAGATCAACCTAGATTTGACGCGTTTTATTTAGATTTCTCCTAAATTATTAATAATCTTAATTACTCCGTGAACTTGTCTCTTTGATGGGTAAATTTCACAAATGGTAACTGATGCAGTATGAAAGTTTTGATGATTGACAAACAACGTAAAGGGACCTGGTATCTACAGCGATCTTGAAACACAATCAACTCGGTACAACTGTAATGTGTACTTTCCTGCAGTCTTGAGACTGTGCCACTGCAGTCCTTATGTCCTTTGGACCAATAGGATTGCATTAAGGTTTTGGCTCTCTCATTTATAACAGATGAGACCACAAGCTAAAGCCTAGCTTTTGCAAATCAAAAAGGCATTGATAGTTTGTCAAGCAAAGGCTGTCAAGGTTCTCAAGTGGACAAGAGTTCATTCAACAAGGGACCTGATCGTGATCAAGATAGTGTCTTCAGTTCCTTGTTGTATTTTGAGTCTTTTGTACTAAATGTTCATATTGTAAGCCTACTCCTCATCCTTGAAGAGTGTGTAGGTGTTATTGTTTGTACTCCACTTATTCTCTTAGATTACATCAGCTAGAGTTAGTTGATAGTTTGTGATTGTATCAACTAGAGGTAGTTGATAGCGTGATGATGCAGTAAAGTTATTTCATTATACTTTGTAATAGAGTTATTACAAGTAGAGTGGATTAACAGTTTAATCCCTAGGGTTACTGGATCCGTCGTTGCTCAGTGTTGTTTAGTAAAGTGGTTGGTGAAATCCTATTGTGATAGGTCGTGGTTTTACTCTCATGAGCAAGGAGTTTTCACGTAAAGTTTGTGTGTTCTTTACTTCTGTTATTATCGTGTTTTACCTTCTGTTCGTAGTATGACTTTTAGACAAGGACCTGATCCCTTGACTAATAGTGGAATCATACAAGCACTATAGGGATGTGTGCAAGATTTCAAGCTTGTCCAAAGGAGTCTCATCTCAAAGCTGCCAAGAGGATTCTCAGATATCTCAAAGGGACTCCTGACCTTGTCCTATTCTATCCCTTAAGAGACAACTTTAAATTAGTCGGTTATGCAGATGTTGATTACGCAGGGCACTTAGTGGACAGAAAAAGCACCTTCAAAATGGCTCATTTCCTCGGGGCTTCACTGATTCTTGGGGGATCAAAAAACAAAACTCTATTACTCTCTCTACTGCCAAAGCTGAATATGTTGTTGTTGCAGCCTGTTGTGCGAAACTCATATGGATCAAACAATAACTAGAAGACTTTGAAATAGTAACTAATTATGTTCCCCTCCTATGTGACAACACCAATGCAATGAACATGGCTAAAATCCCTGTCCATCACAAAAGGACTAAGCATATCGATATCAAGCACAATAAACCCAATCTCGTTTTCTTAGGGTTATGGTGGCACTATGTTTAAATTGACTTCCCCTCCCCCTTCAACCTGTCCCAAATCCCTATATTATCAAATAGAAGAGTAAAATATAATAAATTTCTCAGAGACAATGTTGAAAAGAAGCTGATCAACATGAACTACTGCAAGATAGAGAATTAGATTGCCGATATCTTCACAAAATCCTTGGGAAGGGACTTGTTTGAGAAAAATCGACTAAAGCTTGGACTAATGCAGGGGACCTGATCCCCTTATCACCAAACTCTCCTCCATGTGGCTATGATCAGAGAATAGGTATCCGAGAACATGATTTTTAAAGCTTGTCTAACTTAGTACTATACCGTTGTAGGTATGCACACATGGTGGAAGGAGCAACATCAAAGGATGGAGCATGCTGGATAAAATTCAAGACAAGCTTCAGAAGTTTAAAGGAGGAACCTGCTCCCCCTTACAAGTTAGTATTACGAACTATACACTTGAGAGCAGTTCTTTTTGTGAAATGGTGCCACGTATAGGTAACTCCCTTCGTTTATCTCCTCAATGATGTTGCATCATTTGG
Source organism: Jaltomata sinuosa (assembly GCA_003996215.1). Taxonomy (NCBI): domain Eukaryota; kingdom Viridiplantae; phylum Streptophyta; class Magnoliopsida; order Solanales; family Solanaceae; genus Jaltomata; species Jaltomata sinuosa. The sequence goes on from QJPP01004720.1 coordinate 21,240, forward strand.
AATCTGAATCGTGTCTCTCCTCTATGATGAGACACGTTGCTTCATCTCTTTTCAATCTATTCCCAGATATTTTTTTTTTAAAAAAAGGGCACTCCAACTCCTCATTTTTTTCTTTTAAACCATCACCACAGGCCCTCCAGTTCTTTCAAACTCTTTTTTTCCTAAACCCAAAACTTCTATTCCATATCTAAGACTCCCAAGCTTTCCACTGCCATGTCTCAGCCCAGTTCCCTCAGTAACCGTTCTCCCACCTCTACTAAAACTTCAGTAGTCTTGCCCATCATTGAGACCACTCCAACAACTGTGGAACTGAGAAACCCTTTCTCCTCTTCTTCTACTCTCTCTGCATCAGTTCCCTCTTTGGAACTGGAAAAATCTTCTTCTCTAGAACCACAATCCATTGCTGATCCTACCCCCTCACCAAAGTTATCTCCTCCAAAAGAGATCCAGAACTCCATTTCCACCTTTGATCTCTCTATTGGTACAGTTGAGGCAGATACTCCTGATTCACGAACTGAGGTTACAAGTAAGATGATCTTAGAGAATCCTCTGATGCCTTCTGTGGGTCTACACGATTCTACTAATGCTCAAGAAGTCGATTAGACAGAGGGACCAGACACTGCTAAAATAACTGAGTCAATCCTAGAAAAGGAATCAAATCTGGATGGTTCTGAATGTTTTGGAGAATAGATGTTCGACGAGAATCTGCTTGAAATAAAAGGAAATTCCTTTAACATTCTGGCCATGGGATATGACCTTGTGGCTGGATATTTAACCTCCATGGCAAGAGTAGATATTGGGGTTGGAAGCCTAGATAACAAAGAAGGAAGCCCGATTGCACCTCAAGAGGCAAGGACTCCTGACACCTCTCCCACTCCCGAATGGGATGGGACTCCGGGATCTCAGGCTCCTCTAGAACTGATGAGTAATCTGATGGTTGATGACAATGTTGAGGAAGATAACAAACCTCTCCGCTGGAAAGTTCAGAAGAAAAGGGTTGTCACTTCGGCTAGTGAGCCATCTCAACAGGGAACACAAAGGGGACCTGCTACTCAAAGTTGTCCCAGAAGCAACTAGCACTGGACTTGATAGGGAGTCAAAAAAGTACTAACAAAAGGAGGAAGTTGAAAAAGAAAACTATTATCAATGAGGATCCTGAATCATAAGCTTTAGTTAATCTTGAGAAGGAAGGAGACTCTGAGAAATACATTTATGAGGACACAAGCAAGAGTGTCAAGATTGTTCTGGAGAAAGCACTCTCAAAAGGAAACACATCTAAGAAGAAAGGGAAATAAGTAACACCATAAGGGAAAGGAAAAGAAGCCATCAAGATTCCAAAGAAAAAAATCATCTCTAAAAAAAAGAAAATTCCATCTAGGTCAAAGATAAAGGGATGAAAGAGATTCTGCGACTGAAAGACCTAGTCCCCTTTCTAAGAAAAAAAAGAAGAAGCTTACTCATGCTCAAAGACAATATCTTTTGAGACAAAAAAGAGTGCTCAATGGTCGAGTCTTTGATCTTGAGATCAGTGACCATAAAGGGATACAAGAACTACTTGACATGGTCAAAGCTCAGAAGTAGGATCATTGTTTTGATCTCCCTATTCCAGTATTACTTGAAAAGGAAGTCAATGAGTTCTATGTAGAAATAGTTTTCGATAAGGCTGAAGGGTCATTGACCACCACCGTGGATGGAGTGGAAATATTCTAGGATGAACTGACACTTGGTCAATTTTTGGATTTGCTAATTGAAGGACTAAAATCCTTGAAAGATCAGTCAGCCTCTACTGACTTTGTGAATGAGATTGGCAAGCTAAAAAATCTGAATCGGGAACGGCTTTGCAAAAAGCAAATGAAGGGAGAATATCAGTTGGTGTTTGAACTTGTCAACAAGATACTTCTTCCTTGCACTGAAAAAGAACTATTTCAGGTATTTATGATCTCTTCCTTATGGAGGCACGGGTTACCTAATAGCCCATAAGTCTTGCAACCATCATGCTTGTCATATGAGGAAAATCATCACCATGAAGAATGGAAAGCATGGTCTAGGCTTTGGGCATTTGCTGAATTTGCGTGTTTGTTCACTTTGGAGTTCATCTCAGCAAGAGAGTTCCAGGACCAGGAAACAAATGTTCACCAAGGGGACACTTGAGAAATGTGAGTGCATTGAGAGGAAAGGTGGAATTGGATCAAAATCTGTTATGTCAAACCTTATTGCTGCACAGAAGAGGTCCTCTGTTGAGTTAGAATGGTTGACTATTCTCATTGCTCAGCGAGATGCTGAAATTGTGCATTTTTAGGCACAACTCCAGATGGCCTCTAAGGGACCAGGTACAAGTTCAGAGACTGTTAAGGAACTTCGAGAAGAGAATGCTCGTCTGAACGCTGAGGTGACTTCCCTGAGGGATCAGGTCGGGGTTCTCACCCAGAAACTTCTTCTCGCCCATAAAGAGGCCAATACCTGCCTTACCCTCATGCTTCAGAAGCTCTCTTAACCTATCTGCCCATGATCTTGTTGTCACCTTTTTTCCTTTTGTTCCTTCTTAGTTCTGTTCCTCTGCTTTTGTCTCCTCTTTATGGTTATCTTATCTTTGTAGTGTTTCTATTTTACTATTTCTTCCCTCTCATGTATTGTTTAGTAATGATGCCTAATGAATGAATGGAGCTTTGTTATTGATGCTTGTCCTTTGTCTCTTTTATTTTGACTGTCTCATTTTGCTTATGATTGTGTTGCCCCAGAGGCCATGAGTTAACTTGGAATGTTATCAATGTTCTTGGTTTAATATCTACTCTTTTTAATGATGCCAAAAGGGTAAAAATATGTGACAGGGGAAACAATGGTAAGGGGACATGTGTGATAGGGGGAACAACTGATCAGAGGAACCAGTAAGGATGACAGGGGGAACTGTTATCGATATAAGTGTGTGTACAACATCAGGTTTGTCATCATTAAAAAGGGGGAAACTAATGCAGTATGAAAGTTTTAATGATTGACAAACACGTAGAGGGACCTGGTACCTACAATGATCTTGAAACACAGTCAACTCGGTACAACCATAATGTGTACTTTCCTGCAGTCTTGGGACTGTGCCACTGCAGTCCTTGTGTCCGTTGGACCAATAGGATTGCGTTAAGATTTTGGCTCTCTTATTTATAAGCAATGAGACCACAAGCTAAAACCTAGATTTTGAAAATCAAAAAGGCATTAATAGTTTGTCAAGCAAGGTTGCCAAGGTTCTCAAGTGGACAAAAGCTCATTCAACAAGGGACCTGATCGTGATTAAGATAGTGTCTTCAGTTACTTGTTGTATTTTGAGTCTTTTCTACTGAACATTCATATTGTAAACCTACTCCTCATCCTTGAAGAGTGTGTAGGTGTTATTGTTTGTACTTCACTTATTCTCTTAGACTACATCAGCTAGAGTTAGTTGTTAGTTTGTGATTGTATCAACTAGAGGTAGTTGATAGCGTGATGATGCAGTAGAGTTATTGCATTATACTTTGTAATAGAGTTATTACAAGTAGAATGGATTAACATTTTAATCCCTAGGGTTACCAGAGTCTGTAATCCATCGTTGCTCAGTGTTGTTTAGTAAAGTGGTTGGTAAAATTATATTGTGGTAGGTCGTGATTTTACTCTCTTGAGCAAGGAGGTTTCCACGTAAAGTTTGTGTGTTCTTTACTTCTGCTATTATCGTGTTTTACCTTCTGTTCATAGTACGACTTTTAGTCAAGGATATGGTCCCTTGACTGGTGGTGGACTCATACAAGCCATCAGCAACTTAACTATCACTTTTTTCACAAAAATAACTTAACTATATTTTCTTACACAAAAATGACTAAATTTTGGATAAACTAATATAAAAATCATATGGCCAGAATACAGTAACTTTAATTTTTCTTAATATATTAAAAGAAAAAAAAATATTTTTCTACATCTTGATATATTAAAGGAAAAGAAAAATATTTTTTACGTCTTAATATATTAAAATAAAAGAAAATATTTCTACGTCTTAATGTATTAAAAGAAAAGAAAAATATTTTTCTACGTCTTAATATATTAAAATAAAATAGAAATATTTTTCCACGTCTAAATAAAATAGAAATATTTTTCCACGTCTAAATATATTAATAGAAAAGAAAATATTTTTCTACATCTTAATATATTAAAAGAAAATAAAAATATTTTTCTCCGTCTTAATGTATTAAAAGAAAAGAAAATATATTTTTATTTCTTAATATTTTAAAAGAAAAGAAAATAATTTTCTACATCTTAATATATTAAAAGAATAGATTTTTTTTTCTACGTCTTAATCTATTAAAAGAATAAAAATATATTTTTCTTTGAGAATAATGGTTCCTGTTCTTTTTGATATATTTTTCAAATGGGTTTTGAATTGGGAAGGGTTGGGTTGAGTATTTTTTAAATTTTATTTATTAGATTTAAAATAAGAAAAAAAGTAAAAAAGAGTGGAGTTCCTCGAAAAAGTTATCGTATTCCGGCCATGTATTTTTTGTGAAAAAAAGTGATAGTTAAGTTACCATTTGTGAAATTTACCCTCTATTTGATAGTCCTTATCCCCCTATACATTCTTTAGTATTTATGGATGAAAAAAATTAAAAAAATAGCTCTCAATTATTTGTTTTAGTGGTGTTTTTATATTTTTCAGGCCAATTAAAATATTAAAATAAACTTGACTCGAACTCCATTATTTTACCCAAATAAAATTAGTTTTGTTAAAAATAATTAAGTACTAAATGTGTTATTATTTTTTTAGATTCAATGAATATTTATTTCAACTATGTATTATTTTTTCTGGATAAAATCAATTAAAAAAGACTTTGAGTTCCATCAATTTTAGTCACATAAAAAAAGATTTAACTCAACTAATGGAGTTGCAATTGTGTACTTCTTTATTTCTTGTTTAGATGCAATAAATATTTATTTCAACTGCTATTTTTTTTAAATTCAAGACAAATCTTTATTTAATTTTTTTTGTTAGAGCTTCTTTATTTTTAGTGAAATAAAAAGTTTTAGCAGAATAGTGAAGTTTCAACATTATAATTCTTATTATATCTTATTTAGATGTAATAACTATCTGTTTGAACCTTGTATTTTTTCTTTTCGGGCAAAATGTGTAAAAAATTAAGGGGGGGGGGGGGAAGAGGGGAGGGGCGGGGGGCTATAATTTCATTATTTCTGCCTAAGGTGTAGAGTTATAGGAAAGTTTTTCTTTAATTTACTAAATGACTCAAAAAATAAAATCTGAAAAGTTAATGAATATTACAAAGTAAAAAAAGATACTTTTGTTTTTAAAATTGTCACGTGGACAAAAGATTCACATGAAATACTCTCTCTCTTAGGATGAGATGGTGCCCTGACGACGCTCAAAATAACTCTCTTGGAGGAGGTGGCAACGATCGTCAAGCAAAATAATAATTAATTCAATGTGAGATCGAAGTCGATTCCATGGAGATTGGTATAGAGATTCACCATAAGTTGTCAAGTCGATTCACGAGAGTAAGCAAAGTGTTCAAACAAGTAAATAAAATTGGGGAAAATGGTTTGGGAATTAAGATTGGAATTGTAACAAATAATAACGTAAACATGAGTGTATTAATCAAGAAAGGAAGCCTAGGGGTGTGCTTCCGATGGGGTCATGCAATGTGATAGAGGTTGATTATTCAAGCAAATTCTCAATCAAAGTATGGATAGCCTTGGTCATAATCATGCTTAGTTGTCTTTTAACCCACTAAGCATATATACACTATGGTCTCTTTTGAACCTCATAGTTAAGCAATAAACCAACCAATAGGCTTTAGGTGAGTTGGGCTATTTGGAGCCCCAACTCTTAGGTGAAAATTTTCTAAATCAAGATATTTCTAGCCTTAATTTATGGTGAAAATCTCAAATCTCTGCTATTGAATTTTTACCCAATTGATGAACTTCTTCTTCAAGCAAGCACACAATTAGTAAGCTAAATAAATATTTGCAACCACTAATTATATAATGAAAATATGAAGAATTTAATAGACTCACACATAATAATCAATTATACACCCAAATAATCTACACTCATTCTCAAATTCAAACACCCATCATACACACATCCCTAGAATTGAAATTAGCTACTCGTAATGAAGGAACAAGTTAATATACCAAATGGGTGTTCAATAATTCCAATCATTCTTTAATAACTAGCTTTTAATTTCAAGCTCAATGTATCAACAGTGGTATTTTTCAATGCAAGGAAGAAGAAAACTTGTACTCTCAGATGTACTCTATTCAATATTCTATTCTCTATATTTTCTCTATACTAATTGGGAATTGAAAATTGTTGTATATCTTTTGCACAGATTCCAAAAAAGGTCTTGAAGGCTTTTCAATAATACCACACACATCTGGACCATTTTGGCCTTCGGGGCATGTTTAAAACCATGTGCGAAGGCACCTCCAATCGCCCATGGCGACTTGCAGCTCGCAGGTGCCAAGTCTTTAAGGCAATGAGCTGCAAGTCACTTGCAATCCCATGTGCAAAGGAAAGGATGATTGCCCTTGGCCACTTGTGGCGCGCATGTGTTAGGCAGTGTTTCAGCTCATCTGTGCGCTGGCACCTGCGAAACGTAGGTGCTCTCTTGTTGCACGCATGTTGCTCGCACATCACAGACATATTTTGTCATCTTTGTAGCTTGGCTTCCATTTTTAGCTCCTTTGGGCTCAAATCCTTTTCTTTCTTCAATTGATCAAGAGTGTATGCATATAAGACAATGAAGGCATGATATACTTATTAATAACATCAAATCAAGGCAATAATTCATGAATAAAGGCTAAATAAGTTAGTAGATAACCAACTTATCAAAGCCCCAAACTTGAACTATTGCTTGTCCTCAAGCAAGACACTCATAAGGTAAAGGATTGAAACAAAGTTCCTAATACATAAGGGCTGCACAAAGTCTTATACCGACTCAAAGACTCAAAACAAAAGACTCAAATAGAGGTGCTCATCTCAATTGGTATGACCATAATCTCAAGGCAAATCCACATTTCAAAACTCTTATCAAAAGACTTCAATTTTTGTTTAAATTCAGGGGATTTGTCATTCAAAACAAGATTATCAAGCTTCTCAAGTGATTGACATTGACCTTCAAGGTTTGCCTCAAGATTTGCTACACAACTTGTGTCATTCATTTCTCTCAATTGAAGTCGAGACTTCATTATTCACTTCAGGGATATAATGTCATTCACCACAAGAGAGAATCTCGCTCACAATCATGCAGTTCACAATATAGGGATTATAAGAGAACACAAAGACTCTCACTCTCTTAAAGACGTTCGAGTACACACACATTGAACCATAGGCTTACCCTTCATGTAATTCACCACTAATGTAGAGTCTCCAAGCTCGGAATCACTAAGGACTTGCGGGCAATGATGTAGGCTAGGATTAAGGTGAGGATTTCATTTTGGCTCAAGTGAATAAACCTCCCTAACGCTATTCATCAGCATTCAAATGCACCGCTCACATTTTTGAACATTAACTTTACCTTATTCCTCCCTCTTATAGCCCAAGCTTTCCCAACAATCATTCATTTAAACACCTATATGTCAAACTCATGTGGTAGCACCAATCTCTTCTTTTATTTTTCATTCATCCATCTCATTGACACTTTGAAGCACTTTACATTGTAAGCATATGGTGCTACCTTGATTTGAAGTTCAACTCCTCTTTTTCTCCACATTTCATGCATACACCCCCAAACTTAGGCTTTTGCCTATATCAATATTTTATATCCCCTCCCCAAACTTAGGGTTTTACCGTACATTTCAATTTCTAACCATTAGAAAGGATTGGTGCCAAGATAAAGGATGCAAAAGGGGTTAAAGTATCTAACATAAGGTGCCAAAGAAAGGTTAAAAGCTCAAAGGGTTTGACTATGATCAATATTAAGGGAAGGAAATTTTGATAAAGTGGCTATACAAAAAGGGTCTAAGGTCATTTTCCAAGCTAGGAAGCATCTAAGATTTTGCCTTGAATCATATTCGGGGCAAGTTCTAGACAATATGCATGCACAAGAATGAAGTAAACCTTATCACACAAGGCATCACAACATAAGAAGTTCACAATTAGTCTCAAAATCAATTAGGACAAATGACTTTTGACAAGCTATTTCGAGTTCCACACATTAGTTTGTAAATCAATTAAGCCAAACATAGAATGTGCAAGTCATGACAAGAGAATGCTTCAGCAAAAATTCATTTTCTCCTCTTTTCTTCAATTTGCAAATTCTTTGCCAAGAAAAGTTTTGGTGGGCCCATTCGAGACAAGCAAAAATACGAACTCAATCTAAACACTTAAACTTGGCATTTTCCCTTAAGAAAGTCACCTCTCAATCTATCATAGGGAAATATCACCCGGTTTGGCACACAAACTAAAGAAAGAAAGAAATTTGCTTCTTGGGAATGAACCATAGTATGAAGAAAATCCTCGGAGTTATTCAAAATTAACTATTATTAACAAGGTAAAAATTTGAGTTATGCACTCATAAATGAATCATTAGAGAATTAGGCCTGGCGTAGGCACTAAGCGCTTTTGAAAAGCATGGGTAATAAAATAATTTAGCGTGTAGGACTAACCTAGTAATTTTAAGGAACTCACCCAAGAATATGAAAAAGAAAGATCAAGACCGAAAAAGGTACAATATAAAGCATAAGAAAAATAAGGGCCCAATGAGGACAATATCACACAATCACCCAAAACATGCCCTACAAGGGCCAAATTGTCTAAATCAGAAAGTAAAAGCCCGAAAAGGGCATCAAAAACAATATCTCTAGCCCACAAGGGAAACAATCAACCAGTATCAAATAAATGCTCCCCATCCCCGAACTTAAAATCAACATTGTCCTCAAAGCACAATCAAGAAAGTAAAAGGTAAGGTGAAAAGACTCCTTGAGCATGCTACTCATCCCTGTCCTCCTCCTGGGTTGCGTCAGAACTGGGGCCTACTCCTTCTATATGAGAGTGTGTTGTCTGCTGAAACTTATATAGTGCCTGCTGGAGCCCCTCATCATGCTTCTCATCCTCGCCTCCCAGAATAGCAAATAAATCATCTACAGTGCCAGGAGTTTGGCAGGGTGCAACCATAGCGTCATCAAGTGCACTCAGGCCTGTGGCTGACATGGGTGCTTTTCCCTTAGCTTTGTCAATATCAACTCAGATAGCAGTAACCGCATGCTCCACGACCTCAACCCTCTTATAGATCTTGCCCACACTTACCACTACATCCTTCATGGCATCCTTAACTTCTTTTTGAATCAGTCCTGGCATCCGCTTAGCTAATGAGTCCAACTGGGACTCGTGAGAGTATGTCATATTGACTAGCTTCTGAAGGCCAATCAGGGCTGAGGACAAAGGAGATGGTGAAGGCCTAAGAGGTGCAGTATCCAGAGAATTTCTTGACACTGCGGGAGTAGGAGTGCTAAACACAGACCTCGCTGGAGAAGAGCACCTGGTTCAAGATCAGCCTCGGAGATTTCCACACCTGCAAAACTCTACAAATTTTGCTTCTTCATTTTAGGGGCATCAATATCTATCTTCTTCTCAATATCAATCAGCCCGATCATAGGAACAGACTTGCCAAGATCAAAATAAGGAATTCCAGCTTTGGCACATAACTTGCTAATGAGGGCTGGAAAAGGCAATGAGGTAGAGGATTAATGGGATTTCTTTTTAATCACCACTGCCATAATTTTCCCAAATTCACATGCACCCCTGATATGATTCAAGCAACTAGAATGGACCCCTTATGGGTAATCTTCTAATTATTCTTAGAGGGGGAAAAATGGGAGCAAATGAAATCATACCATAACCGAGCTTCAAAATAGAGATCCTGACGTGGAATTACACCACCCATTGTAGCCCATAGAGGTGCACCCAGGGTAATGATTGGTGCATCCCAATCTAGCAGCTTAAACTTCAGAGAAACTTTTATCGTATACACAATCCCTGAGGTAATTGGGGCTTTCTAATAGATAAAGTTGATGGATTCAGGAGTAATGTCAACCTCTTAGCCCCTAACCATCACATATTTCAAGCAAGGAAAGTCATTGGCATTACCAGGATATTTCTGAGCATCTTGTTTGTCATGGTAGGCTGCATATAACTCAAGGATCATCTCCAGATTATAACCTCCCAATACTTCTATAAAAGGGAACCAATCTCTCACGATAAATTAATAGGGGAAGTTTGGAAAATCATTCCCAATCCCAACAAGATTGAAGCTGCACTCCAGAGTGAATGACCTTTTAGACTTGCATGTGGTATAAAGGGGTTTCATGCCCTCCATACTGAATCTGATTATGTCCTCCTCATTGACATGAGCTGGAGGAGTATTCGGGGCAGCCTCAGGAACTTTATTTTTGCCCTTGCTTTTGTTTTTGGGGGCTTCCTTGAGCTTCAGCTAGAGTTACCCTTGCTGAAAGACATGGTCTACAAAAAAGAATGTGAGTGCCAAAAAAACAAACAAAATCTTTTTTGATTTTTCAGTAATAAAGGAAAGAAATACTACAAGAAGTTAATGAAAGAAAAAGAAATCGAATGCATAAAGAAGAAAATGACACCAAGTAAACTGTTGGCATGTGTGTGTCACATGTAATTCTCAAATGGCAACTCACGCTTTGCACATGACTTTGCACATGCTAGACAGAAAACCTGGTACAGGGGCATAACACTGTCACACCATGAGCCTATACCCTAGACGTAACACGGGACCTAGAACCACAAATGGACCCAAGCTAACCTTTCATATTGGCATATTTCATGAGCAACTGAATAAAAACATATAAACTGAAAAAAAATATTATGCAGAAGCAAGAGTAAAGAATAACTTATTTAATGAATCACTGGTTAAACTTTTTACAGCACTGTATTGTAAAAGAAAAGAAAACTGGAACTGAATATAACCATTCTGAAAGACTATCTATGAAGCCTCTACTAACACTGACTATAGTTAGCTGATACACGACCCCCAACTATCTCTAATCAATGTATATAGACTGAGATAAATTTCTATAACTAATAACTGACTGGAGTTCCCAAATAAGGAGAACTTATCACCTGCTGGCTGGAAGTTGTGATCTGTCTGACCCTGATTCTGAGAGCTAGCACTAAAACCTGCATCATGAAAAGATGCAGCACAAGAAGGTATGCGATCAGTACTTTAGATGTACTGAGCATTTGAGATATGCAATAACTTTGAAATCATGATAAATATGTTTATAATGAAAGCATGACTGAAAACTGGACTAAATATAGGCGTCTGGGAATACATAAGTCAAAACTGTAAAACATAAGCCATTCTTCTGAAGAGAGTATAAAGCATATTTTTGTACTGTAACTATGAGTTATGTAAAATATAAGATCACTAAGCATGCAGAAAACTGTAGTATAATGGCCCAAAAATCATGATATGCATGTCTAAAATTCATAACATTTCTGAATAGCATAGTAAAAGCATTTAAACTGAACTTAATTGAGCTGAGCTGAACTAGGGCCGAATACATAACTACTGAGTCCAAATCTGGGGGGAGATTCTGTTAACCGACATAAACCACGTGAGATAAATGTGAAGTCTGATGTATACGTCCCATCGAAAGGACCTAATATATCTTTCCAAGGTATAAAGGCATGGCTGATGTGATCACTAGTTCTGATGCCGAACTAAGGGGCTAAATAATCTACGGTAGCACATAGTTCTGGGATATTTTAAGGTACGCTGAACCCTGGTATAACTCAATTCTAAGTACTACTCCCAAACTGAATACTGATAGCTTATTTAAAACTAAAGTTCTGGAATGCTGCGTCAGAACTTAACTAGTCTGAAAACCTTTATTTTCTGAAAAGCTGTAGGCTGAAAACTAACTAATTTCATGCTTTAAAACTGAGTGCTAGTATGCTGGGCTAAATATTGAAGAAAAGTTAATACATTTGAAAATACTACAATTTTATGCTAAGTTCTTGAAAAGAAAGCTAATTCATGCAGAAGATACTTTAAATCCAGGCTACGTCTATTTTATCTCAATTTTAGGGATTTTAAGAAAATATTTATAAAACTTCATGCAATATCACTTAAATATGTACAGAAAATATATACTATCATAAGGAATTCAATTATGTGAAAATATGCATGGTTGGGTTTAAACCCTAGAATCATAGATTTGTAGAAATTATAACTGAAAGCTGAACTTTGGGCATGAGGGTGAAAGGAGATCCTTATTGAATATACACATACCTGTTTAATGGAGAATCTTGAACTGAAGCTTGAGGCTTGGAAGCCTTGGAAAAGAATTCCTAAGGTTGGAGGTGGAGACTTGGAGAATAAATCTGAAGGAAAAACCCTTGAGAACTTTTTTGCTTGAGCTTTTATGCTCTTGCTTGCTTGAAACCCTAGGGTGTCTTGTCTTAGGGTCTTGAGAGAATTATTTAGAAATAGATCGATGATAATAGGAGAAATAAACCCTTTTGGGTGTTTAAAAGATGTGGGGAAAGATCTGTGGTAAAAAAAGGACCAAACTACCCCCAACTTAAGAGCTGAAAAAAATGTAGAAAACTTATCGGACGACGCTTCCCACGGGCCGTCAGGTGGCCCATGGGTCGTCGGACCCAACCGTTGGCCTTATGGGGATCAAATAGGCTCACTGGTTGGTTCCCACTCCTAGACACCACAGGACGTCGTGGTCCCCACGGTGTCTGGGATGGCCGTCGAAATTCCCATGCCTGTCTGCCCTTCTCACGCCCGTCGGATTTTTGATAGTTGATAGTGCTTCACTAAAATGCCCATAGCTTTTTACTCCGGACTTGGATTAACAAGAGGTCGGTGGAGTTGGAAAGAAAATTCAAATACCTTTAATTTGGTAGGTAATAGGCCACCTAAATTTTTATATTCTAGGAGTAGGGATTATTTGAAGTTGACTCTAGTTAGAACTTACATGAAAACTAAATCGGTAGAAGGGATTTCAACTTAACTTTGAGCTAGAGGTCCTTTATGACTATAATTCATATCTAATACACCTCTAAAACTTAAGAATTGATCTTGATACTTAGATTCATAAAAAAATTATCGGTTTTAGGTCTAACCATGTATGAAGAACGGTTCAGATCTTAGTTTAAAATTTCTGGGGTGTTATAATATCTCCCCCTTTGGATCATTCATCCTCGAATGAAGGTCAAGCTAGAATGGAGTGACTAAAGCAAGGAAACTCAACTATTCTCTCATGAACTGAACTTACAATCACAGACTAAACTGAATGGAGAGCCTTCTGGTCTCAGGAAATGGATATTGGCAGGTCTGAACTAATCTGTTATGAAAACTCTCGTATGAATCATGAAGAGGCGGATAAGAACAAATCATAAGTGTAAAACTAGAACATATAAATACTAAGGTATGAGCCTACTGATCACTTTCATCATGTTCAAACGTAAGCCGAAGGCACAAAGTGCTACACTTATCACTGCTATGCTAGTCTGATACCTGTAGAGGCCTACTCTTTGTTGTGAACACTGAATCTAAATTGAACATCATTAACAAGGATGAAGGGTACTACTGAATCTTGACTTATACATAGTGAGATCTAGTCATTCAAGATGAGACTTGGGATATCAAGTGCAAAAGGGCACAAATACTTCACATTCTAAGCATATAAGGCCTGAGTAGAGGGTTATTCTGAGCATGCATGCTATAACCACCCATCACCATTTTGGGTGTATGAACATAGGGCTTAGAGTAAGAAATTCACAAGCACGAGCTGTTCAAAAGATCTGATTTGAGCTTATACATGATATAGCCTGGTGTCATTAGCCATTAAATCATAACTTGAGGACTGAAAGTATAGAACTGAACATACTGAGAGATATGAGATTATATATACTAAGTCTCTTGACATAAAGCTGGAACTCATGGAATCATAAAGTAAGATTGGGATTGCTGTCTGAAGCAGTTACTTCTCATTCTAAGAATCTGAGCATGAACATGAATCTATATGAAGTGTATGAACTTAATCATAAGAGAGACGTAATTACATCTGAGTAGAATGTCACCTTAACTGAATTACTAGGGAACCGCTAGAATAAGAATGAATTGATATACCACCATAGCTCTTTTTTGGAATCTATACTAGTTGAGTTGCAAGACTCCACCTTATTCCGTCTTCTATCATCTCCCCCTTAGCTCGAAAGTCACCCCTATAAGTCTGTGGATCTCTCTCCCAACCTATGCTATAATCAACTCACTCTTGTAAGGTTGGGGTATCGTCGTATCAATCACTCTTTTTTTCAACAATTTCTTCATGAATTTCGCATAGCCTGACATTTTTATTAGAGCGTCAATCAAGAAATGTTTACCGAGAGCTTGCTAAATAGATCCACAAACTTTTTAAATTGGTTAGCCTTTTTTTTTGTTAATCAGTTGTTGAGGATACGGAGGAGGACATTTAGGCACCTGCCTTGGCTCACAAGAAACTTGGTCCTCATTTGATTCCTCAAGATCTACCTCTACTTGGGGAGGTGGATCAACTTCCTCCTCTTCACTACTTGGAGTCTTATCTCACGTTTCATCATTCTTTTCATCAGCAATCACATTGGATGCACTAAGCTTTACCCCAACTTCCCAATCTTCACTCATTATCTTTTCAAGTGCAACTTCTTTGGTTGCAACACCATCTTTTTCAAGAATCTTTACACTCCTAGTGACTATAGCCATGACATGACCATTATTTTTTGGGTTAGCAAGAGTATCGCTAGGAAGAGTGCCCTTCATTTGGGGGTCCATTTGAGTTGATAGATGCTTTATTTGAGCTTCCAAGTGTTTGATCAACTCCAAATGAGATCTTACAGTTTGGTGAGGGGTAGACACATCACTCTTCAAGTCTTTTACCCTATTGTTCATAGATTCAACCTTTTTCAACACAATCGCTAATATCTCTTCTAACTTTGAACTAGCGGGGTTACTAACAGTTGGTTGGAATGGAGAAGCATCTACCTTGGGTGGAGGCATATATGGGTTTGCACTTCGGTAATTATATTGATCAACATCCCATTCACGATCTCTCCAATGAGCTTCTCGATCCCTTTTACGATCACGCTCATGATCCCTCTAACCTTGATTCTCATCTCGCGGTGCCTTAATTTGCACCTTGGTATATGAGGCGAGAGCCCACCAATAGATAATAAGCTTCCTCATCCACCAATGTGTAAGCACCAACTTTATCATGGCTTTTGGCCTCGTATGTTCCAACAATATTAACACTTTTAGTCCCGGCACCCATCATGTGTTTGGCTAACAACTCAATTTGAGTCATCATCTTAGCCATGTTTTTTTCATATTGTTCTTCCTCTTTCCTTCTCATTTCATTGGTCATGATGGAGGAGGTAACACCCATCGTCACCTCAGTCTCTCTCATGTGCTAAGTTCTATTTGTCTTTCTCATTCTATCCATAAGAGCTTAAGCAAGACCATATATTTGATCCATGATAGATCCACCCACAATATTGTTTGTCACCGACTTGTTCATTGTATCAAGTGCCTAATAAAAGCTTTGTAATAGAACACCATCTGGTAACCTATGGTTTGGACATAGCAACAACGTTTTCTTAAAACGCAGCCATACTTCATGTAGAGGCTCTCCTTAAGTAGTTGGAAAAAATTTGTTAGAGGGAGAAAATAACTTGCCCATGAAAGCCTCAAATAACTCATCCCAACATGTAATGGAGCCTTCGGGGAGATCTTCTAGCCATGCGGTTGCCTCCCCTATGAGGGAAAATGGAAATAGCCGGAGTCAAATTGACTCTTGACTAATGTTTTTAAAAATGAAGGGCTGGCATATTTCTATGAAGTTTTAGATGTATCAGTTGGAATCATCTCTTGTAAGTCCTCCGAACAAGCCCTTTATTTGTATCAAGTGAAGCATTGTGCTTGTCACATGGAAAAATCCGTTGCTAACGGTTAGAGGCAAGTGTATGGAGCCCGCGACACCATGAATAATAATCTCATTCTCCATATTCATGAATCCATCTACACTGCCTTGCTTGCTAGCGTGACTCATAAGTTACCTATTTTCAACACCAAAATCAACAAAAATGTAAAAGAGAATGATATGCTAATCTAAAGTGAATCAATAGACAATAAATGGAAAATCAAAAGCCAATCCCCATCAACGACGCCATTTTTGATGACGCTCAAAATAACTCTCTCAAAGGAAGTGACAATGATCGTCAAGCAAAATAATAAGTAATCCAATGCGACATCAAGATTGATTCCACAAAGATTGGTCTGGAGATTCATCACAAGTTGTCAAGTCAATTCACAAGAGTAAGCAAAGTGTTCAAACAAGTAAATAAAATTGAGGGGAATTATTTGGGAATTAAGATTCAAATTATAAGAAATTAATAACGTAAACACGAGTGTTTTAATAAAGAAAGAAATCTTAGGGTGTGCTTTCTATGGGGTCAAGCAATGGGATATGGGTTGATTATTCAAGTAAATTCTCAATCAAAGTATGGGTAGCCTTGGTCATAATCATGCTTAGTTGTCTTTCAACCCACTAAGCATATATACACTATGGTCTCTTTCGAACCCCATAGTTAAGCAATAAATCAACCAATAGGCTTAGGTGAGTTGGGCTATTTCTAGCCCCAACTCTTAGGTAAGAATTTTCTAAATCAAACTATTTCTAGCCTCAATTTATGATGAAATCTCAAATCTCCACTATTGAATTCTTACCCAATTGATGAACTTTTTCTACAAGCAAGCACACAATTAGTAAGCTAAACACATATTTTTAACTACTAATTACATAATGAAAACATAAAGAATTTAATAGACCCCCACATAATTATTAATTATACACCCAAATAATCAACACTCATTCTCAAATTCAAACACCCATCATACACACATCCGTAGAATTGAAATTAGCTACTCGTAATAAAGGAACAAGAGAATATACCAAATTGGTGTTCAATAATTCCATTCATTCTTTAATAACTAGCTTTTAGTTTCAAGCTCAATGTATCAACAGTGGTATTTTTCAATGAAAGGAAGAAGAAAACTTGTACTCTCAGATGTACTCTATTCAATATTATATTCTCTACATTTTCTGTATACTAATTGGGAATTGAAAACTATTGTATATCTTTTGCACAGATCCCAAAAAGGATCTTGGAAGCTTCTCAATTACGTCACACACATCTGGACCATTTTTTTCTTTGGGACATATGCGAAACTATGTGCGAAGGCACCTGTGCCTATGGCGACTTGTGGCTCGTAGGTGCCAAGTATTCAAGGCAGTGAGGTGCAAGTCACTTGCTATCCCATGTGCAAAGGTAACGGCGATCGCTCTTGGCCACTTGCGATGCACATGTGTTAGGCAGTGTTTCAGCTCTTGTATGTGCTGGAACCTGTGAAACGCATGTGCTCTCTGATGTGACATGGGTTTGCAGAATTTTCGACGCTTAAAACTTAGAATTGGAGTATGTTCTTTAGCAATTTTTAGTAGCTTTGATGTGTTTTTGAGTCTTGTGTAGGAAAACATAGTTCGGAGACTAAGTGCAGAAAAAGACTGATATTTAGGCTGAAACTGACTTCTATGACTCAGAACCACGAGTCGTGAATCACTCCACGAGTCGTGAAAGTCAGTCATGGAAAGAGTACTGCAGATGTAGCTGGATCCTGAGTTCTACATAAGGTTTCCACAATCCATGGACCTATTCATGAGTCATGGTTCCTGCTCGTGGAACCTGATTAGAGAAGGATAAAACTGTCTAAGATCTATGACTCAATTCCACGAGCCGTGATTCAAGTCACGAGTTGTAGACTGATCTCATGGAAAGGAACCCGCAGGAGGACATATTATTTGAGTTTCACGAGCACTGTTGATGACCCGTAGAAACTTCCATGGATCGTAGACCATTTGTGAAAGCTGTCGATTCCAGTTTTCCTTGTTTAATTAGGATAGGATATCTATTGTCTATAAATACCTTTCCTAGGTTTTCTTTTACGTTTTATGCTCGATATTTTGTAGGAAACACATTTGAAACATTGTGATCTTGGTTTTTTCTTGGTTTTGAGAGTTATACACATCCATAGTTCATTGTCCTTACTTCCATCTTCATCCATTCAAGTTATGAATTTCTTTACTTCTTATTGTAAGTATCTACTGATGATTGTTCCAATAATCATTAATTGTTTACTTATGAACATGAGTAGCTAAATACACAACTAGGGTTGTGGGAACCATGAAGGATTAACAAAGTAAGCAAAGTACTTGGGTATTCTAGGGTGGTGTTTATGCATGAATTGTTCTTCCCTTCATTTTGATTGCTTTTTAATGGTCGCCAACATTAGAACTCACCTTATCCTTACTTGCCGGACCAAGAAAGTAAGGGATGGGAAAAGGGTTGTTTAACGATGGAGATCTGAGGCTATCAACCCTCATCTAATAGCTTGACCTTATCCGGGAATAGCTAATTTGGGATCCAGGATAAGGGTTAGTAAATCATACACTCACGTCCGGACCAAGGCGTGTGGTGAAATTCATCTATCTGCTGGACCAAGGATTTAGATGAACCTAACTTACCAATTCTGCATGTTAAGCACCAAGCTAGTTTACTAAGTACAAATGCCTTACTAAGTTATGATCTCATGGGGAACACTACCTTAGTCGCTTCTCTCCTTGATTATAACTCTTAAAATTGTCACGTGTTATTTGTTTACATTCTAGTTACAATTGGTACTTGTCACTTAAAAAACCCCTTTTAAGGAAAATAAATGGCTAACAGCGTAAGTAAACACTAATCGACCATAGTCCTACCATATTCCCTGTGGGATCGACCCCAACCTTCATTGGGTTCTATATTTGAATAGCGACCACTTACGCTTCTAAAAGGAGGTGTAATTTGGGACGTATTAAATTTTGGTGCCGTTGTCGGGGAAAATGATTTAGGATTAAGAGAGATTGTGTTTATTTCACTATTAGTCCTTATTTCCTGATTTTTCTTTTTCTGTTATTTTTGTTTTGTTACGCAGGTTGCACACTTGTGCATGCCCAACATAAGGAGTCAAGTCAATCCTTTGATCCCATACGATCCTGAGCTTTTTATGACCTTGAGAAATATGGCTAAAGAGGGAGCGCATGAGACACCGGAACAGATCATAGCTCGATTATTGGCCGGAAATGAATAGAGAATAAAGGCAGGATAAGACACTCGTGCTACCAAAGATGCTCAAATTGTAGCTGACCTAGCAGCCCAAAATATGGCAGCTGAGAAAGCAAGACAGCCTATGAGAGATGAGGCAGCAGCTAGACAAAATTTACAGCAGAACTGGGGCTAACAGATACGACAACCGACGCATGCCCCTCACTACTATGATGATGATTAGGAAGATGTAGAGGAACTGAGCATTACTGGACTGATAGTGTTTCCACCACTGACTGATGGAACAAAGTTTGACATCACCAGCACCATGATCCAATTGCTGAACCTGAGGGGACTATATGCTGGAAAGCCTACGGAAGATGAAAATCTGCATGTGAAAATTTTTGTGGGGATTTGCAAAGCTTATAATCTACCAGGAGTGGGGAAAGATGCTATTAGACTGAGACTGTTTCCATTCTCATTGGCTAGAGAGGCGACTGTGTGGCTCTCAGAATTGTTCGATAATTCCATATACACATGGCACGAGTTAAAGACTCAGTTTCTAGAGCAGTTCTTTCCTCCATCAATGATGTTGCAGCTGAAGCAAAAAGTCTATAATTTCAAGCAGCTACCTGCGGAGGCATTATATGAGACATGGTTGAAGTTCAATAAGAAGCTGAAACAAGTTTCGAATCACGGAATCCCTTCACGTCATTTGATGGAGATCTTCTACAAAGCATTGAATGCCAACACAAAACCTGTAGCTGACACAGTAACTGGAGGAGCATTCATAGAGAATTCATATTTTGAAGCTTTTGAGATGCTCGACAGGGTTGCCAAGACCAACAGAGCATGGCATACAAGAGAGTCTGAGACCCCAGCAGGTACATGTGCGGTTGGAAAGTCCACTGAATTTCACGAGTTGTAAGACCTCAAACAGGAAGTTGTTGAAATAAAGACAAGCATTGATTTGATTGCAAAGAAAATCCTGGATGAGGGGGTAGAAAAGGTAAAAGCCATTGGTTCACATGGGAAAGCACCAAGGCCAGACGAGTACTCATCCAATGAAGAGGTTAGTTATCTGAATGATCAAGGGGTGGGTTTTCGGGCCTCTGTCCAAGGAAATCAAGGTTGGAACAGAGATAGAGATGACAACTACAATCTGTCTGGTTACAGAGACAAAAGCAGAGCTAGAGACAGGGATGGTGATTGGCATAAAAAGGATAGCTACAAGAATGATAGAGGTAGTTTGTATGTCCCTCCTGAAAATCGCAAAGATAGACCTGAACAACCAACCATGAGGGAGCTGCTCAACAAGGTATTTCAAAAGGTTGATTCTTCGAATGCAAGCATGAAAGAGATGTGAGCTGACCTTTCAGGTATTAGTTAGAGAGTGGAGTCTCATTCCATTTCCAAAAAGCATATTGAGACCCGGATGCACCAGATATCTACTAGCATAAATCGACGTCAAAAGGGCACTCTCCCAAGTGACACCATTCAGAATTCAAAGAATGATTGACAGACCCGAAGGAGAAAATAGACTGTTGACCCTTCTATGCCTATAGTTGTTGATGAGTCGGCCGAGTCTGAAAAGGATGATGCTGAAATTGTGGTCGAGTCTAAGGAAAAGAATAGCAGTGAAGGGTTAATTGAGAGAAAATCTTCTAAGTCGAAAGCAAAGAACAAAGAGGTTGCACCGATCTTGAAGCCCATGCCATTTCCTTCTCCACCTTACCCATAGATATTGAAGAAAAAGGTCGAGAATGGAAAATTTCACAAGTTTATCTCCATGCTGAAATAACTTTCAGTCAATATTTCTTTAGTTGAAGCATTGGAGAAGATGCTTAGATATGCTAAATTCATGAAGGATCTGGTGACTAGGAAGAGAATGGTTAGTTTTGATCCAGCTGATAATCTGCATCATTGTAGTGCAATAGCCTCCCGTTCTTTGGTGCAGAAAAAGGAAGATCCTAAAGCTTTTACCATTCCGTGTACAATTGGAGCATTCTACTTTGATAAAGCATTCTGTGATCTTGGTGCCAGTATCAATCTAATGTTACTAGTAGTGTTTAAACAGTTGGGCTTGGGAGCCTCCAAACCGATGATAATACGACTTCTTATGGCAGATCGTACAGTGAAAAGGCCTGTAGGGATTCTCTATGATGTGATTGTGAAAGTTGACACTTTTATATTCCCTGCGGGACTTTGTTATTCTTGACTGCGAGGTTGACTTGAGGTAGCTATTATATTAGGACGACCATTCCTTGCCATCGAACGCGCGTTGGTTGATTTAGAGACTAGGCAGAAAAAGTTCAGATTGAATGATGACATAGTTACTTTTAATGTCTGTCAGTCTATGAAGCATCATGACGTTATGCGAGTGGTTTCTGTTATTAATGTAGTTGATGAGGATCAACTAATTGTGCCTATTGAGGAGAGACTTGGTATTGAAGCACTTGCGGCCGTGATTATAAATTTTAATGGAGATGACATTGAAGAGTATGATGATATGGTTTAAGCACTTGCAGGTATGGGGTCTTATACTTATGCCCCAAAAAAGCTTGATTTGGACCTAAAGAATAGACAAACACCACCTGCCAGACCATCTATTGAGGAGCCCCCAGTCTTGGAGCTCAAGATGCTCCTTTCTCACCTTCAGTATATGTTGTTAGGAGCTAATGAGACATTGCCTATTATTAGTGTTGCAGACTTAGGAGAAGGACAAGTTGAAGCTCTGGTTTCTGTGTTGAGAAAGTTCAAAAGGGCCATTGGTTGGTCCATTGCTGACATCATTGGGATTCTGCCTGGAATTTGTACACATAAAATTCAGCTTGCGCCAGATTGTATTCCAAGTATTGAGCACCAGCGTAGGTTGAAATAGCCTATGTAAGAGGTTGTCAAGAAGGATATCATAAGTGGCTGGATGCATGTGTGGTTTACTCTATTGCGTACAGCAAGTGGGCGAGCCCGGTTCAGTGTGTGTCGAAGAAGGTTAGGATTACTGTAGTCCCAAATGCAAAGAATGAGTTAATTCCGATGAGTCCAGTCATAGGCTGGTACATATGCATGGATTACAGGAAATTGAATGCTTGGACCGAGAAGGACCATTTTCCAATGTCGTTCATGGATTAGATGTTAGACTATCTTGCTGGAAGAGGATGGTATTGTTTTCTTGATGGTTATTTGGGATATAATCAGATATCAATTGCTCCTGAGGACCAAGAGAAGACCACTTTCACCTGTCCATATGGGACATTCACTTTCAAGAGGATGCCTTTTGGTTTATTCAATGCACCAACAACATTTCAGCGTTGCATGATGTCTATTTTCTCAGACATGGTGGAGGACACTGTTGAGGTATTTATGGATGGATTTTCGGTGGTTGGCGACTCTTTTGAAGATTGTTTGGCTCATCTGAGTTGTGTGCTAAAAAGATGTAACGAGTGTAACCTAGTGCTGAATTGGGAAAAGTGTCACTTCATGGTGAAATAAGGTATAATGCTGAGTCATCGGATCTCCAAGAAGGGTATTGAGGTCAACAAAGCGAAGATTGAGGTAATTGAAAGATTGCCTCCACCAGTTTCTGTAAAGGGGATTCGATGTTTTTTGGGGCATACTGGTTTCTATAGGAGGTTTATCAAGGACTTCTCCAAAATTACTAATCCATTGTGCAAATTGCTGGAGAAGGAGGTAAAGTTTGTGTTTGATGAAGCATGTCTGAAGGCATTTGAGTGCCTTAAAGAAAAGTTGGTCTTAGCTCCCATCATTATTTCCACAGATTGGTCTCAACCTTTTGAGGTTATGTGCGATGCTAGTGGAGTGGCGCTAGGAGCAGTCCTAGGCCAAAGGCGCGAAAAGATTCTTCATCCTATATACTACGCTAGCAAAGAACTTAACTCGGCTTAAGATAATTACACGGTTACTGAACAAGAGTTGCTTGTTGTGGTCTTTGCGTTTGAGAAGTTCAGATCTTATTTGCTTGGCACCAGGTGGTGGTGCACATGGACCATGCATCTCTTCGTTACCTCATGGCAAAGAAAGATGCAAAGCCGAGGCTGATTAGATGGGTGTTGCTGCTACAAGAGTTTGACTTTGAGGTCAAAGACAGAAAGGGAACAGAGAATCAGGTAGCAGATCATTTGATTAGGTTAGAGGAAGAAGCTATGCTAAAGGTTGATGATGCACAAGAAATTGATGATTAGTTTTCGGACGAGCAAGTGTTGGTTGCTTCTTAAAACTTGATCCCATGGTTTGCAGAATTTGCCAACTATTTGGCTAGTGACTTGGTGCCTCCTGATACGTCTGTTCATCAAAGAAGAAAAATCATGTCTAATGTCAAAAAGTACTTTTGGGAGGAGCCATTCTTATTTCGTGTGTGTGCCGATACTATGATTCGAAGATGTGTGCCGGAAGCTGAGATGATGGAGATTCTTGAGGCTTGTCATTTATCCCCTGTTGGGAGACATCATAGTGGTATTTGTACTGCACACAAGATCTTGCAATGTGGCTACTATTAGCCGACTATTCATAAAGACGCCCATAAGTTTGCTAAGGCTTGCAGCAGATGTCAAAGGGAAGGAGGTATATGTCACGGCCCGATTTCTCAAGTCATGATGGCACCTACAAACCCCAGTAGGCGAACCCATTCCCTTAGCCCGGAACAACTAGTAATGGGCTACTACCTAACCAATACGCTCAACAAGCTGAGATAAGCAGAAGCAGAATGTAAAGATAAGACAACATAGAAGCAATTTACCCGAATATATACATCATGAAACTACACCAACCCCAAGACTTGGTATCGACAGTACAGAAGCTTCTAATAGAATACAAGTGCTAGAAGTAACAAAATGATAAGTACAACTGTCTCCGAATATACAAAGAGTAACAGTACAAAAGATGAGATGTAGACAAGCCCCGACCATCAGGCGCTCACCCTAGTCTCGAAGGTCCAAAAGCTGCATGAGTCTCCAATGCGTTTAGGAGCGAAAGGTCAGCTAATATCTGCACCAAAAAGTGTATAAGTATGGTATGAGCACCAAAACCACGGGTACTCAGTAGGTATCATCGGCCGACTGAGCGCATATAAGATATAAAAACAGTAAGTAACAGATAGAAAGAAAGCAGTCATTGAAGCAATAAACAAGGCACAAGGAGCTAGCATAGATCATCCATAACCAAGAGCTTCAAGTAACACATGCTAGCACAGAGATACAATTACATAGAATCACAGGTGAAGGAAATTAGAACACACCTGGAGTCCTTGCACAATAATATAAGTAGGTAGAGAGAGAGTTGAGAAAATGGCGGTATACCGATAACCTCAAGTAAATAGAAAAGACGGAGAGCAGTCTAACATACTCAAAATGGAATCAACAAGTATAAGGAAATTATAACACCGATCCAATCACATGATAGCATAACTAGGGAATCACCTCACAAGTACCACCCTAGGATGACATAACTAGACCATAATAACCGAGAGATACCACTCAGCTTCCCACAAGAATAGAACCAGAGTCTCACGCTCTGCTCAGAAGGCCACACAAAAGTGCCTCAATAAGATAGGACTCCCTAGCCCTCACAATAATCAGAGATCTCATAACCGAAACCTCAACAGGTTAACCATCACTAATCCTTCACTAACCGAGTTCCAAGACAAGCTCTAAACAAAGACAGGAGTAAATATAGTCTACCTACAGTCCCAACGGCCACCCATACAACCGAGGAACACAATCAAGTTAAAGCAAACCCTCCGGCATCCCATACTACCGGAGCGTACACTGAACACACAACAAACAAGGGTGGAATACAATGCATGATATGATATGATATGATGTGTGAAATAGAACCTTTGTATGTACCTCCTCCGGTGCCAATCGGGCCCAGCAGGCAGGTTCCATGGAAGGACTCAACCTGTGTACCTCTACTCCACCGTATACCCTTCCTTCCGGTGCACGCAACCCGAAGCCCCAGGCCCAGAGCGGCAAGGTCCATGGAGGTCCCCGACCCCATACTAAAACTCAGTATCAATATATGTCATCCGGAAGCAAGTCCGGGATCAAGATAGAGACCCAGTCTAAAATATGCATGCCCAGACCCTGTCTAAGACTAAAGTAGTAGAAAATGCCTCAAAACCCCTCCAAGGGTGCCCAGGCGTAACCGGGTCTAAAACTGTAGTAAATCAAGTCTAGTGCTCTGCCCTGCAGAGACTAGTATCAGTAATAAAATCAAGTCTGGTGCTCTGCCCCGCAGAGACTAGTATCAGTAATAAAATCAAGCCTGGTGCTCTGCCCCGCAGAGACTAGTACCAGTAATAAAATCAGTGCAAAACCATCCAAAAATCCCCTTTTCTATCATCAACAGTACCAAAAAAGGGCCCCCAGGGCCATGCAGATTTAGGAAAACTATAAGTATTGGCTCGCAGCCAAAATTGTAGTAAAACATGCAGGGGAAAACCTTTTTCATGGATGATATACTTGCACATAAATAAAAGTAGCCCAACGGCTCACAATAACTCCTATCAGCCCTGCACAGGCCCAACAACTACTCAGCAGACATAACCAGCCTAAAAGGATCATCTCTATGTCCGGGTCTCGCGGACATTCCCCCAAATAACCCACCATCTATGTTCCAGAGTCAATACAAGGCCACACAAGACCACAAGGGTAATATACAATACTACGTGAATACTACAAACAACGCATGAAATAACGGACGAACAAGGTGGAAAAGGTCTGGGGTAGCAACCTATAATAACCCACCCAAAGATGTTAATTAATGCAGTTATAGCCTATATACGCAGAGTCTAGGTAGGAAAGCCATAACCTACCTGTCATCCGAAGACTAGCTGCGGGAACGGCGTCGTCCAGGCTCAAACTGCTCCGGGAAACTCCAAATTACAAAAACACTTTCAACTGAAGTCCCAAAGGCGTCTCTATGAAGCCTGTCCAACCAAGGTAATGGAACAATTGCTAGAATCGACGAGGCTGCAAGAACGAGCCATAGCCATTTGATAAGGTGTTAATGTCACACTAGCGACCAGCCAAAATGAGGCCAATAACAATAAGAAATGGCAGCTAAATCCAACAACAATATTCAACTCACATCTCAAAGGAGCGACGAGCTCCCGAGACACTATTTAAAGGCGTAATTCATGTCATTCAATCCAATAACTATCGTACGTGACTCCAATAAGAATCAAACCAACTCCCAGTACCTACAACACCTTAACACCATTAACATACAACAATAACAACCCAATTTAATATGACAAAGGGGCTGCCCAGAGCCACAGATCCAAAATACCACTTCGTGGCTCAGAAAATCCATAAAACAATACTAGAACATATAATAACGAAGGAGGGTCATAGGAGGAAGGTTACCTCAACAAAAAGCTTTAAAATACCAAGCTAAACATGCTGTTATAAGGACCCACCACGAGCTGTAACAATATACGGCAAGAAAACACGACAAACATGCCGATAACGATAAGTTCTCCTCGGAATTGATTCTAAAGCTCAAATTAAGAATGAGTCGAGGATTTAGAACCCTTACCTTCCGATAATCAAATGATAATAGCATAAAAATATCAGTTCCACGAAATGCCTCCTTGCAGTAGCAACAAACGGAGCCAAAATGACGAGAAAACTATACCACGATGATGAGCTCACGACGTAGAGCAACTTCCGTTAAACTTCCGAATTGGAAGGATCAAGGTCCATGGATTATTTATAAGGTTTGTATCTGTTTTTCTATGGTTTTGGTCTGTTTTTATGTGTTTAAAACGAAGGAGAAGCTGATTTATAAAGGCAAACCGACTTAGGATGTGGGCCCCACTTTGACGTATCTGCTTGCGCAGTCCTACGAAAACATGAATATCTCTCTATTCTGAAGTCGTATAGACGAACGGCTTAGTGTGTTGGAAACTAGACTCATAGATCTTCGATTTGGTATATTAGGGTCCCACTAACTCTTTATAGAGAGGGAGAAACACCCCAAGACATTTAACCCAAATTTGATGAGAATTCCTTAAAGGAATATACAATAACTTTTTCCGACTTTTGTTTCGCAACTTGCTTGACTTCAAAACTTATCATACGACAATTTTGCGATTATAATACCTCATAACACATCTTTATTAGTATATTAGACACTATTAGTCTTACCCCAAAGGCACGGGTTACTTCAAACCTTCCAAACGGGCGAGGTGTTACACGAGGCATTTCTTTAACTCAAACTTTCGAGTAAGGGATTCCCTCGACCTAGAACCTTGGTTTAGTTCTTTGATATTACCAAGAATGTTGTCGGAAGTCAAAGATTTCCAAAGTTGAAGCTCTAAAATGAGGAACGGCCATAAAGACCAAACAAATGGCTCGAGCACCGAACTATCGGTCCCGACAAGCCATAAATGACTTGGGCCGCTACAAGTAAGCTCTAATGGTACAAAAAAGGTGAAAATGTGTAAATGACCGGAAGGGTCATTACATCATCCACTACTAAAAAGACTTTTGTCCCCGAAAGTCAGGAAAGAAGAAAATACCAGAGATTTAAGAACAATAGATACCACGCCCGTACTACTCTCTTGGACAACCTAGGTAACCTCCGCGTTCGGATGGCTCCCAATAGAACAGAACCAAAGAAATCAACCAAGCCTTAATTTCTTACTAGCTAAGCTAGATTTCAACCTCTAAAGATCTGCCAACCCAAACTGAACCTCGAGAATCTTAACCAAAAAGCACCTACACAACACCGAAACCAGTGCACCAAGGCTATCAACACACAAAACTCGAATCCTCAAAACCATACCATGTTTACCAGAAAATCCATCAACCTAGAACTCTAACTCATGAACCCGATGTTCCGCAAAAACCTTTTTTTTTTCTGAACTGAATACTTTAGCACCACAAAAAGGAAGCTGCATACAAGCTGAACACTCAAACCACCCTCGAAGCATCAACTGACACACCGGAGATCCATAGTTCTTGCTTATACTTTACCACGAACGAAGTCACCCATTTTATTCAAATGTGTTTTAAGCCAATATATAGGCTACTAGCCTTAGCCATCCAAGACAACAACCTGTAGCATATCATTGAAAACAAAACTTATATGCCCTGACTGACCATCAACCAACGAACGAACACTTTTGCTAACATCGAACTTGCTAACTGAACCGTGCCAGGTCTGAATCAACTGAAAGTGAATGAACTAGGAAAACCTTCCCAAAAGACTCAAACCAAAACCACGATCCTGTAGGAAGTGTGGTAAGCCTACCACGAAGTCTGTAACCATGAGCCAAGCTCCCAACTCTAGAAAACACTGCTGCTACTCCGAACACCCAAACACCATTTGAATGTGAAATTGCCTTACGAATATCACCTTAGGAAGAAGTCCACCATGCCACAGATATCAAGTCCAAACAACTCGAAGGCAAAGGAAAAGGTGCCTGGGGTTCAAAGTTACCATCTAGCCATAGAAATTTTTGCATATACTTTCAACTCATTCCTTTGGCTCGAATCAACCGCTCTACTGGTTCTGCAAACACCAACCACTTCGAAGCATATATCATAACAAACTTCTAGTCCATACTGGCCGAGTCTAACCAACAGTGGAACCCCATATAAACAGCAACTCTGGAGGAATCAATTAAATAAGCTTTCAAATCCTTGGCAAATAAATGGCGATTACTAGTCTCTACGTATCATCAGAGCTCAAAATAGCCTCGCTAGTCTCAACCCGCACAAGATGACCACATAAAGCATACACCACAGCTGAAGCTCAAACTTACGCCGCTGAGTCTGTCCAATCATGGTAGAAGAACCTCGTACTAACTAGAACACTGCTGAAATCTAGAATATCTCGCCTCTTGCAGAGGTTAGCCAAGGACTAGGTGTCCAAGGCCAATAGCCGCATCCACAACTGAAGTAAAGAAGCTAAGTTGCCCGCACCCACTGCCTCCCGGCACTAGGATGCTGCAACCAAATAGAAACTACCATGAACCATTCGATGTAACCTGCCAAGCCATGATTCTGAACCCCAACTTTCAAAACTGCCAACTAAAGCCTTGGTCGAACCAGGATGCTGCCAATGAACCCTTAGGAACCCAAGCCAACTAGGCCTGAATATGCAAATTGCCAAACCATAGTTGCTACTGAAACAAAACCAATCGATGGAAAACCCGCATCAATATGTAGATGGCTGAATCGAATCACCGACACACAATCCCAAAGCAAACCTTCATCGCCACCTCAGGCAACTACGAGGACACATAAACACATACAAAGAGTTATCTCCCTTCTTTTTCAACTAAACAAAAATGCTTCCTTAGAACATACTAAACCTTACAAATCCTTTCTCGAATAAGAACCTGAAACCATTACCTTACTACTCATAGCTACATGTCAAATTTAATAAGACAGGAGAAGGATGGGCCGGATGCCCAACTCACCCGAAATACTTACAAATACAACCTAACCACGAGGTTACGATCAACACTTAGTCGGAAGTGCTTAAAGTCAAGACCCAATCACGATGCCAACAACCAGAGCTCATCGAAAGAACTACAATCAAGATTCATTACAACTGGAGCTAAGGATACAACAAAACACCCAACGGACCAGGAAGTAGAGGAGACTATGGGAACAACCCACATACCTGCCAACCTCCTAAACTAATCAACAAAGAGGGTCGATTCTATACACTCGGGAGACCAAACCAATCTATGCACACTAGCATAACCAATATCTCCCAACTGAGGCAAAATCTCAACTCCGACCAACTACCGGTAACACACCAAACCATCACACGGATCTCTAGCCACGCTAGATAATGGCCTAGGCAATAACCATCTAGGACCATCCAACAAGTGCAACTCAACCACAAGTCCAAAATCACAATGAAACAGGGATAACCCAACTAGAAACAGACTAACAAGAACTACCCACGAGCTACAACTCTGGGAAAACACCTCTCAAGGCTAACTTACCCCCATCCACTACTAAAGAATAAACTACCAATAAAATAACATATCGGTACTACAATTCGGGTAGCCAAACAACTTAAACAAGTAGCAGGTAGACGTATAAGCAATTACAAGACCATAGGGATAGAGTCGCAACACGAGTTGGACTAACATAAGTCGAAGGTAGCAAAAGCCTATCCTGGAGCAATAATATCAGGAACCTCTACCTCTGGCCCACCAAGAGAAGTATCAAGCTGATGGGATATAACTCTGGACTGAGTAGTCAAAACTAAAGGCCCAACCAGCCCTCGCCGGGGATAAGATCTATAAAGGTGACCAATCTCTCCACAATGATAACAACCAGGCTGTCCGGGATACACAATAATGGGGTAATTCCTAGTAAAGTGCCCACGCTCACCATATCGAAAACAACCTATACCAGATGAAGTCCGATGAGAAAATCTCACCTCGTACTCCAATACCGACAGATAACCCTGCTGAAGAACTAGAAGCTCAACCCTAACTGAAATACCACTCACAGAACAAGGTACTGAAACACTCACCGGAGGGCTCAGATTCCTAGCCACGGTGTCCTGAAGCACTGAGGTCTCTATAAATCTAATCAGAGGTTGGGCTGACCCCACACCCCTATCTAGTGCAGTAAACCCTCACTTTGGAGTCCTGGCACTGATGGAAGCACCGAAGCAACAGGCACAGAATCCTTGACACCAACCGATATCGCACTCGTAAGAGGCATCTCAGAATGAATAAACAACTGAAGTTTAGAAGTCAATAGAGCCAGGAACGCACGATGAGGAGCCAAAAAGATGAAACTTTTCCTAACAATGCCCTGTAGCCTCTCGCAGATAGGATACGGACGTCATAGTATCGATCTACGAGACTCTACTTAGACACTTGCTTCTGTACCATGACACCGGTGAACCTAGAGCTCTGATACCAAGCTGTCACGACCCGATTTCTCAAGTCATGATGGCACCTACAACCCCCAGTAGGCGAACCAATTCTCTTAGCCCGGAACAACTAGTAATGGGCTACTACCTAACCAATACGCTCAACAAGCTGAGATAAGCAGAAGCAGAATGTAAAGATAAGACAACACGGAAGCAATTTACCCGAATATATACATCATGAAACTACACCAACCCCAAGACTTGGTATCGAAAGTACAGAAGCTTCTAATAGAATACAAGTTCTAGAAGTAACAAAATGATAAGTACAATTGTCTCCAAATATACAAATAGTAACAGTACAAAAGATGAGATGTAGACAAGCCCAGACCATCAGGCGCTCACCCTAGTCTCGAAGGTCCAAAAGCTGCACGAGTCTCTAATGCATTCAACATCAAAAGCTCAGCTAATATCTGCACTAAAAAGTGCAGAAGTATGGTATGAGCACCAAAACCATGGGTACTCAGTAGGTATCATCGGCCGACTGAGCGTATATAAGATATAAAAACAGTAAGTAATAGATAGCAAGAAAGCAGTCACTGAAGCAATAAGCAAGGCACAAGGAGCTAGCACAGATCATCCATAACCAAGAGCTTCAAGTAACACATGCTAGCACAGAGATACAATTACATAGAATCACAGGTGAAGGAAAGGAGAACATACCTGGAGTCCTTGCACAATAATATAAGTAAGTAGAGAGAGTTGAGATAATGGCGGTATACCGGTAACCTCAAGTAAACAGAAAAGACAGAGAGCAGTGTAACATACTCAAAATGGAATCAACAAGTATAAGGAAATCATAACACCGATCCAATCACATAATAGCATAACTAGGGAATCACCTCACAAGTACCACCCTAGGATGAAATAACTAGACCATAATTACCGAGAGATACCACTCAGCTTCCCACAAGAATAGAACTAGAGTCTCACGCTCTGCTCAGAAGGCCACACAAAAGTGCCTCAATAAGATAGGACTCCCTAGCCCTCACAATAATCAGATATCTCATAACCGAAACCTCAACAGGTTAACCATCACTAATCCTTCACTAACCGAGTGCCAATACAAGCTCTAAATAAAGACAGTAGTAAATATAGTCTACCTACAGTCCCAACGGCCGTCCATACAACCGAGGAATACAATCAAGTGAAAGCAAACCCTCCGGCATCCCATACTACTGGAGCGTACACTGAACACACAGCAAACAAGGGTGGAATCCAATGCATGATATGATATAATATGATGTGTGAAATAGAACCTCTGTATGTACCTCCTCCGGTGTCAATCGGGCCCAGCAGGCAGGTTCCATGAAAGGACTCAGCCTGTATACCTCTCCTCCACCGTATACGCTTTCCTCCGACGCACGCAGCCCGAAACCCCAGGCCCAGAGCGGCAAGGTCCATGTAGGTCCCCGACCCCATACTAAAACTCAGTATCAATATATGTCATTCGGAAGCAAGTCCAGGATCAAGATAGAGACCCAGTCTCAAATATGCATGCCGAGACCCTATCCAGGTCTAAAGTAGTAGAAAATGCCTCAAAAACCCCTCCAAGGGTTCCCGGGCGTAACCGGGTCTAAAACTGTAGTAAATCAAGTCTAGTGCTCCGCCCTGCAGAGACTAGTATCAGTAATAAAATCAAGTCTGGTGCTCTGCCCCGCAGAGACTAGTATCAGTAATAAAATCAAGCCTGGTGATCTTCCCCGCAGAGACTAGTACCAGTAATAAAATTAGTGCAAAAACATCCAAAAATCCCCTTTTCTATCATCAACAGTACCAAAAAAGGGCCCCCAGGGCCATGCAGATTTAGGAAAACTGTCAGTATTGGCTCGCAGCCAAAACTGTAGTAAAACATGCAGGGGAAAAACTTTTTCATGGATGATATACTTGCACACAAATATAAAAGTATCCCAACGGCTCACAACAACTCCTATCAGCCCTGCACAGGCCCAACAACTACTCAGCAGACATAACCAGCCTAAAAGGATCATCTCTATGTCCGGGTCTCGCGGACATTCCCCCAAATAACCCACCATCTATGTTCCAGAGTCAATATAAGGCCACACAGGACTACAAGGGTAATATACAATACTATGCGAATAATACAAATAACACGTGAAATAACGGACGAACAAGGAGGACAAGGTCTGGGGTAGCAACCTATAATAACCCACCCAAAGATGTTAATTAATGCAGTTATTCCTTATATACGCAGAGTCTAGGTAAGAAAGCCATAACCTACCTGTCATCCGATGAATAGCTGTGGGAACGGCGGCGTCCAAGCTCAAACTGCTCCGGGAAGCTCCAAATTACAAAAACACTTTCAACTGAAGTCCCAAAGGCGTCTCTATGAAGCCTGTCCAACCAAGGTAATGGAACAATTGCTAGAATCGACGAGGCTGCAAGAACGAGCCATAGCCATTTGATAAGGTGTTAATGTCACACTAGCGACCAGCCAAAATGAGGCCAATAACAATAAGAAATGGCAGCTAAATCCAACAACAATATTCAACTCACATCTCAAAGGAGCGACGAGCTCCCGAGACACTATTTAAAGGCGTAATTCATGTCATTCAATCCAATAACTATCGTACGTGACTCCAATAAGAATCACACCAACTCCCATTACCTCCAACACCTTAACACCATTAACATACAACAATAACAAACCAATTTAATATGACAAAGGGGCTGCCCAGAGCCACAGATCCAAAATACCACTTCGTGGCTCAGAAATCCATAAAATAATACTAGAACATATAATAACGAAGGAGGGTCATAGGAGGAAGGTTAACTCGACAAAAAGCTTTGAAATACCAAGCTAAACATGCTGTTATAAGGACCCACCACGAGCTGTAACAATATACGGCAAGAAAACACGACAAACATGCCGATAACGATAAGTTCTCCTCGGAATTGATTCTAAAGCTCAAATTAAGAATGAGTCGAGGATTTAGAATCCTTACCTTCCGATAATCAAATGATAATAGCATAAAAATATCAGTTCCATGAACTCCCTCCTTGCAGTAGCAACAAATGGAGCCAAAACGATGAGAAAACTATACCACGATGATGAGCTCGCGACGTAGAGCAACTTCCGTTAAACTTCCGAATTGAAAGGATCAAGGTCCATGGATTATTTCTAAGGTTTGTATCTGTTTTTTTTATGGTTTTGGTCTGTTTTTATGGGTTTAAAACGAAGGAGAAGCTGATTTATAAAGGCAAACCGACTTAGGATGTGGGCCCCGCTTTGACGTGTCTGCTTGTGCAGTCTTACAAAAACATGAATATCTCTCTATTCTGAAGTCGTATGGACAAACGGTTTAGTGCGTTGGAAACTAGACTTGTAGACCTTCGATTTGGTATATTGGAGTCCCACTAACTCTTTATAGATAGGGATAAACACCCTAAGACATTTAACCCAAATTTGAAGAGAATTCCTTAAAGGAATTTACAATAACTTTTTCTGACTTTTGTTTCGCAACTTGCTTGACTTCTAAACTTATCATACGACCATTTTGAGATTATAATACCTCATAACACATCCTTCTTAATATATTAGACACTATTAGTCTTACCCCAAAGGCACGGGTTACTTCAAACCTTCCAAATGGGCGAGGTGTTACACGAGGCATTTCTTTAACTCAAACATTCGAGTAAGGGATTCCCTCGACTTAGAACCTTGGTTTAGTTATTTGATATTACCAAGAATGTTGTCGGAAGTCAAAAATTTCCAAAGTTGAAGCTCTAAAATGAGGAACGGCCATAAAGACCAAACAAACGGCCCGGGCACCGAACTACCGGTCCCGACAAGCCATAAATGACTTGGGACGCTACAAGTAAGCTCTAATGGTACAAGAAAGGCAAAAATGTGTAAATGACCGGAAGGGTCATTACAATATATCAAGGAGGCATGAGCTTCCTCTTAGTCCCATCCTTGTGATTGAGCTATTTGACGTTTGGGGTATAGACTTTATGGGTCCTTTTATGATGTCCAATAGAAACTGGTACATATTGGTGGCTGTGGACTATGTATCTAAGTGGGTGGAGACAGTTGCGCTTCCCAGTAATGAAGGCAAATGCGTCACAACATTCTTGAAAAAAAACATCTTCTCCAAGTTTAGTACGCCAAGGGCAATAATTAGTGATGGAGGCTCTTACTTTTGCAACAGGATATTTCATGATTTGCTTGAGAAATATGGAGTAAAACATAGAGTTGCAACCCCTTATCATCCTCAGATGAGTGGGCAAGTGGAGGTTTCCAACAGAGAGATAAAGTCAATCATGTCCAAGACTGTCAGTGCCAATAAAAAAGATTGGTCGTGGAAGTTAGATGATGCTTTGTGGGCATACCAGACTACATTCAAGACCCCAATAGGTATGTAACCATATCAACTTGTGTTTAGTAAGGCGTGCCATCTTCCGGTTGAGTTAGAGCATAAGGCCATATGGGCATTGAAGAAGCTGAACTTAGATTGGTTTGAGGCATAATTGCAGCGGCTTGGGGAGTTGAATGAGTTAGATGAGTTCCGCCTGAATGCATATGAGAGTTCAGCATTATATAAAGAGAGGATGAAATTGTATCATGACAGGAAGATAGAAAAGAGAAACTTCCAGCCGGGTGACTTGGTCCTACTCTTCAATTCCAAACTTTGCTTTTTTTCTAGCAAGCTGAAGTCCAAGTGAATTGGACCATTCAAGGTGGTACAAGTGTTTCCTCACAGGGCCATTGAACTTGAGAATCATGAAGGAAAAAGGTTCAAGGCGAATGGGCAGCGGATAAAGGCTTATTTTGGCACAACAGAGGAGCTCAAAATAATTGAAGCCTGGAGCCTAGATGAATTCGTCCCACCCAAGGAGCTTGATGAAGTCTGAGTAATCAAGAAACCTGCGTCGTGCTGCGATGTTAAATCAGGCGCTGCATGAGAGGCAACCTATGAGGAAGCTTGATGAAGTCTGAGTAGTGAAGCAACTTGTGTCGTGCCACGACGTTAAATCAGGCGTTGCTTGGGAGGCAACCCAAGGCTAATGTTTGCTATGTGTGCAAGAACAAGTGGAGGAAAAGTGTTGGAGAAGATAAAACTCTGAAAATGGGTAAGTCAGGTTCCACGAGCAAGGTTCATGGACCGTGGATCAATCCACGAGTCATAGACTCAACTCGTGGAACTCAGGTGATACTAGCCAAGTACAGAACAACATTTATGAACCAGTTCCACGAGTCGTGATTAAAATCATGGGTCATGGTTACAGGTCATAGAAATCAGAGGATCATGGCCATCTGCAGAACTTAATCCATGAACCAGTTCCATGAACCGTGATCACAATCATGAATCGTCATTTTCAGTCATGGAAATCAGACAAAATATGGGTGTTAGGACTTGTTCCACGAGACTATTTTACGAGCCGTGGTTAAGTCCACAACTCGTGAACTGGACTCGTGGAACTCAGGTAAGTTGTTATATTTTTTTTACTATTCACCCACCTCACCCAACTCGACCCACGACCCCTTTCATTTAAATCACCCCAAAATCAAATATTTCCCCCATTTTTTCTACCATAACCGACCCCTACACTCTCCTAATCACAGTCAAACATCAAAATCCCCTCTAATCCTCCATCAAATCAGCTAATTTCCTTAAATCACTCCCCATACCACCCTCAAATCGATCGTGTCACTATTTTCCTTACCATAAGTGTCGAAAACGGGGATAACAGTTCACTTCAAGTCATGGGTCATGGTCTTTGGCTTACAATCACTAGTATTCACTCAAGTTCTTCCATAAAATCGAAGGTATGAACTCAGATTCTGACCTTGTTCGAATTTTTGGAGAACATAACTTGAACTAGGGTAATCTTGTGTGAATGAATTATGTAAACACCCTAAGGAATGAAAGTATAGAGTGAATACTGAATTTATGTATGAAATTATGTGTATATATATTGCAAGCGGTTGAAAGATTAAAAGAACTTGAAAAAGATTGGGTTTCTATTGTTACAGTCATCATGAGTGCACTCTATGAGTCGTGGTTCATTCCACGAGGCATGGAATGCACCTGTGGAAATTAGAACAGAAACTTGTTCTCAAGTATGATTTTCACGAGGGTCATCCACGACTCGTGGATGGAACTCGTGAATCTCAGACCTGCAGACAATAAAAAAGGTTTGATTTCTACGAGAGGCATCTACGAGTCATGGTTTCAATCACGAGTCATAGATGCAACTCGTGGAACTCAGACCTGCAATCATCTTATTCTGCCCAGAAATCACGAGGGGCATTCACGAGCCGTGGTTCATTCCATGAACCGTGAAACCCACTCGTGGAACCAAAGTTCAGTGTAATTTAAATATTTTTTTATAGGATTTATCAGCTTGGATGTACCAATATCTCCTCCGCAGGTACCATGCGTTCAAAAAACACAAAAGCACGTAAAAAAGGGGCTCGTCAATTCAAATCTAGACTCACGGATGAGCCCGATGAGCCGAATGAACCTGAATCGAGATGGTCTGAGGAGATTTATGAGGTTCAGCCCGACCCAGATGTGCAGCCTCAGACCACGAGATGTGGGGCACAGACGCAGGCAACTGAGAAGAGAGCACTTCATCTAGCCCTCACAGTTGCTCCATCAGCAACGACCACTGCTCCTCAGTCTGAAGAGGGAGAGGGGTCATCTGAGGAGGGTGATATTAACTGGGTGAGCAACACAGGGGCCGGTACTAATGAAGGAAACGAGTCTGATGATGTTGAGTCAGAATTTGGTGATAAGAGCTCCTCTGATCCAGCCATCTCGGTGGCTGCACCTCAGACACAGGCAGAGGCTGATAGAGCACAGAGATTGGTAGCTCATGATAATCGAAGATGGTGTGTCCCAACCATAAGGGACAAATATATACAGGGGATTGATCAGTCTGATAGAGGTTTTCCTAAAAGGGGCATATTTGAGGAACCACAGATCCGGACAGAAGGCTTAACATCCGTACCAGACATTCAGTCCACTTTCAATCAATACCAGTGTGGTTGGATGGCTGAGCCCCCGGGCAGCTATTGTCCCAAGATCGTAAGAGAGTTTTATGCCTTGTATGCAGCTACGGGCAATCATCTACTTAGGCTAAGACAATAATATCAGGACCTACCTCTACTCACCAGTACTTTGGTGCGATATGCACCCATTGATATCTCTGAGCGGACTATTCAGTGATTCTTATTTGGTCCAGAATATGAGTTACAAGTCGACACGGCTGAGTTTGATAGTAAGATGAATATTGTCCGATATAAAGTAAAGATGAGGGACCCGGGTCAGTGAGTAGATTTATTGAGATGGGCTGCGGGTTATATAGCTGAGAATGGTAGAGATGCATAATGGGTTCACGATGGTGACATAAAAAAGGCAACATTAAATTTTGCTGGCAAGTTTTGGTGGGCCATTTTCCGGTCCCGCATCTATCTGACTCAGGCAAATAATTCTATGACGCCTGACCATGCAGTACTAGTGGCCAATATCATGGCTGGATATGAGATAAATTTTTCACACTGCATATTGGAAGAGATCCATGAGCGGGCCTTCCTGCCGCACACCAACATTCCTTTTCCATGCTTGATCCATCGCTTGTGCATGGAGGCGGCCATCCCGTAGATTCCGGATATTAACCACACCCTGGAGGTGACCAGGATACAGGATGTTGGGTTGATTAGAGATGTGGCTAACCCAGTTGCACACCGACGAGCGTCATCCTTCATTTCTGCAAGTACTGTGACAATTGAGGGGTCCTACACAGCATGAGACCCAATAAACTTGCATGATACGGGGGTTAGTGTATCTACAGAGGGTGCCATAGCCATAGCTTCAGCTTCAGTGCCTTCGACCTCTCAGCCATCAGTAGGCATCCCTATCGCGCCTTCGCACCCAGCTTCTTCGGGTAGGATTATTATTGATGTTGAGTTTCTCCAGAATATGGTTGCTTGTCAAGATAATACTCAGAAGTAGGTAAATGATTTGTTGGACCATCTCCAACCATAGGTGAGATTGACTGTAGAAGCTGCTGAGGTGAGGATGAAAGTTAAGATAGGCCGGGTTGTCCACACGGGTAGATGTTTTTTAGCACCGAGTGAGTACTCGATTGCAGTCCATACAGAGCCCCAATTTGGGACACATTCAGGATGAGTTGGCATGACTTTGAGAGGATATTAGATCTATTGACCCTAACCAGACTCCGGTTATGCCCTCCATCTCTATTGAGGTTCCAACACCCACACGCCAAGTTATTGATATATTTGTCATGGTAGATCCTGTGCCCCCGGGTGATAGAGCAAAGAGAGTGCGCACTGATATCACTCCTGCGGGTGAGGAGGACATAAAGAGGCTGAAGCGAGACACCGCCACTGTCATGCCGCGATTCTTAGATGACATGCGTCTCCTTGAGGAGGAAAAGCAGCAGAGAGTTAGGGGTGCATCTTCTAGTTTGGCTCCAGTTGGTAGAGGGGACACTTCTTCTGTTCTTGGGACTCCGGAGTTGGTTACTACTGATAGGGCATCTACCTATGTCCCTCCTGTTATTGAGCCATTGAGTGCGACAACCACCACTTTCACCACTGACACTGTGATGGGTGCCACATCACCGGCCCCGCTTACTTCATCGGACGCCGGCGCCTAGGCACCAAAGGTATGTCCCTGCCTCCCTATGCTTTTCTTTTTCTTGATGCATTGAGGTAAATGCACATTGCTTTCTGGCGGGGTGGGGGCAGCAATTGTCCGTATTTTAATGGGTCTCTTGGCAAAGTCTGAGTAGCCAAGACACCCGTGTCATGCCGCGACATTAAATCAGGTGTTGCATGGGAGGCAACCCATGAGGGTACTCACAAGGTACCTGAGTCCTTGGGGTTTTCTTGCCTGTGTTCTTTCCCTAAGGATTTTTAATTTCTGTTGAACCGGCATGTTTAGTATAGATTCTGTGTAGTAAAAGAAGAAAAAGAACTTAGCGCAGTCTATGGTATGATTTTGAACTTGATTTTGAGTGAAAAATGGAGACCCCTCCAAAATTTTGTGTGACATGAGATTATCTGTTTTGATAGACGGACCATTATAGATCTGTTCATGACATTATATTAATCGATCTGATGAATGTCTTAAGCTAGAGTATGAACCTGATAGTTAGCATATGATTGTTGTACTCTGTGCCATGTATGTGTGAGCTGCATTCGTACTGTTCTTGCATTGTGTGCCAATCTTGAACTTGTCTGGTTAGTCTTGCCTAGGTTGTAGGATGGTTAGTTAGGAAAGGATCATAGGCCATTTTTTAAATAGTCTACTTAGCCTAAATGACCGTCCAAATGATGTAAATACCCCTTGATCCCTGATTTTGAACCAAAATTGACCCTTTTTGTTAAAAAGCCTAATCACCTTCCCTGTTTTCTATGAACTTTCAGTTTGGCCCTGGTCCCTCCTTGGACATTGTGCACCTCAACTTAGGCAAATCGCCTAAGTTGAGGGTGGCTACAGTGAAGGTAAGTGTGAAATATGGGATATGAAAAGAAAAGGTTAGCGATAAAGAGGGAAATAACGGGTGTGGTGGATATGATAGGAAAAAAAGAGAAAAAAGAGAGATATGTGATGAAAAGTTGAGTCTGAAATAAAAGTCACACCCG
The DNA here is from genome assembly GCA_003996215.1 of Jaltomata sinuosa. Lineage (NCBI taxonomy): Eukaryota > Viridiplantae > Streptophyta > Magnoliopsida > Solanales > Solanaceae > Jaltomata > Jaltomata sinuosa. Next base: position 61,997 of record QJPP01004720.1, read on the forward strand.
TCACTGGATAAAAAAAGAAGGAAGAAAAAGGGAGGAAAGAATAGAGTTGGTCTGGAAAAGTGGAAGAAACATAACGTAGTATCAAAGAGGGCTTAGTCACTAATTCCCATATCTACCATACCCATCCCTTAGCCTACGTTACAAACCGAGTAAAGTCCTATAGTGATCCTAACCCAACTTTTCAAAAACTGAGGCATAGAAAATAAGGGCAAACCTATGGTATTGTGCATGCATTGCTAGAATATCTTTGTGAGTGTGAGTGTTCTAGTTCAGTCCCGGATATTCTGACTGTATTATTGTGTGATTGGGACTTCTTTGTGGTGAGGGCACTAGAGTAACATTGACTGTTAACTATTAAGGTAATATATGTATGCTATATCATCCGTTGATATTGTAATATCGTCCATGGATCCTCTTGTGTTGTTTTGATAGACGGAACTTGTGCACTTGTTTGTATTGAAAAGGAGGGGGATACTTGTTGTAAACTGAATTGCTAGTTCCTAGTTTTCTTTTTCTCAAGCGTTGTTCTAGGATAGTTTTGTTTTGTCGCTTGAGGACAAACAATGATTTTAAGTTGAGGATGTTGATGTGCCATGGGTTTGCGGCATTTTTGACACTTAAAACTTGGAATTAGAGTATGTTCTTTAGCGATTTTTAGTAGCTTTGATGTGTTTTTGAGTCTTGTGCAGGAAAACATGGTTCGGAGACAAAGTGCATAAAAAAACTAATATTTGGGCTAAAACTGACTTCTACGACTCAGAACCACGAGTCATGAATCACTCTACGAGTCATGGAAGTCAGTCGTGGAAAGAGTACTGTAGATCTAGTTTGAGCCTGAGTTCTACGAAAGGTTTCCACAAGTCGTGGACCTGTTTACGAGTTGTGGTTTCTGCTCGTGGAACCTGATTAGAGAAGGATAAAACTGTCTGAGATCTATGACTCAATTCCACGAGCTGTGATTCAAGTCATGAGTCATAGACTGATCTTGTGGAAAGGAACCCTCAGGAGGACATATTATCTGAATTTCACGAGCACTGTTGACGACCCGTAGAACTTTCACGGATCGTAGACTGCGTCCGTGGAAGCTGTCGATTCCAGTTTTCCTTGTTTAATTAGGATAGGATTTCTATTGTCTATAAATACGTTTCCTAGGTTTTCTTTTACGTTTTATGCTTGATATTTTGTAGGAAACACATTCGAAACATTGTGATCTTGGTTTATTCTTGATTTTGAGAGTTATACACATCCATAGTTCATTGTCCTTACTTCCATCTTCATCCATTCAAGTTACGGATTTCTTTACATATTATTATAAGTATCTATTGATGATTGTTCCAACAACCGTTAATTCTTTACTTATGAATATGAGTATCTAAATCCATAACTAGGGTTGTGGGAACCATGAAGGATTAACGAAGTAGGCAAAGTACTTGGGTATTCTAGGGCGGTGTTTATGCATGTATTGTTCTTCCCTTCATTTTAATTGCTTTTTAATGGTGGCCAATGTTAGAACTCGTCTTATCCTTACTTGCCGGACCAAGGAAGTGATGGATGGGAAAAGAGTTGTTTAACGACGGAGATTTGAGGCTATCAACCCTCATCTAATAGCTTGACTTTGTCCGAAAATAGCTAATCTGGGATCCAGGGTAAGGGTTAGTAAATCATACACTCATGGCTGAACCAAGGCGTGTGGTGAAATTCATCTATCTGCTGGACCAAGAATTTAGTTGAACCTAACTTACCGATTCTGCATGCTAAGCACCAAGCTAGTTTACTAAGTACAAACACCTTACTAAGTAATGATCTCATGGGGAACACTACCCTAGTCGCTTCTCTCATTAATTACAACTCTTAAAACTGTCACGTGTTACTTGTTTACATTTTAGTTACAATTGGTACTTGTCACTTAAAACCCCCTTTCAAGGGAAATAAACGGCTAATAGCGCAAGTAAACACTAATCGACCATAGTCCTGCCATATTCTCTGTGGGATCAACTCCAACCTTCGTTGGGTTTTATATTTAAACATCGGCCTCTTACGCTTCTAAAAGGAGGTGTAATGTGAGCGTATCACTCTGTTGCTGCATACATATTGCTCACACATCACAGACATATTTTTGTTCTTTCAAACATCTTTGTAACTTGGCTTTCATTTTTAGCTCCTTTGAGCTCAAATCCTTTTTTTTCTTCAATTTATCAAGAGTTACTGTATATAAGATAATAAAGGCATAAAATACTTCTAAAGCACATCAAATCAGAGCAATAATTCATGAACAAAGGTTAAGTTGGGATTACTAACTTATCAGTGCCAAAGAGTAATGGCCCAAGTTTAAGAAAATAATTAAGACTACTAATAGTTTAAGAGGAATTTGAAGAAAACACGTCAAATTAAGGGAGTCTTCAGGTATTATGCCAATCAACATATTGTCAGAAAACTAAAATAAAGCAAGTGAGATTTTTGCATAACTAACATAAAACACGATTTTCTTTGTCTTCTTCTTTTTTGGTTTAAAATTGTTTCTTAAACGGGCATTTTATTGAATATTTTGGGCCAGACGATTGTGAATTATGATGAACAAGAGTAGATGAATAATAAACTTTCAAACCTTATAAATAATAATAAGTTTCCTCATATTCTCTGCAATAGTGAAAAGATGAGAACACTTACGAGATAATCTGACGATAACCGATTTCATGAATCTCGCATGTTATAGGGATAAGATTGTGGTCATTAAATGTTATAAGGTTTAATTTTGGATATCTTAAAATTTGGTCGTTGTTGGAAAATTAATGGTTCGAGTACTTTGGCTGTTTCAAAATATTGTTATCCGATGAGCAAACTGAACCTGAGACTAAGTTCTCTGCACGAACAAATTCCTTGGTCTTTGGCCAGATTTTTATTGACTGACTTGGGGTTGGTTGTGAGTTTCTTATGCGTTTTTCATGTGTCTGCTCAAATATCTTCACCTAGATACATTTTTAACAAATACAAATAATTTTTTCACTTTCTGAGGAGATATCGGGAGTTGTTCAGAAAGTGAAAATTTTTAGGCAAGAATAAATGCAGAACCATCAATCTTAGCTTACTCTTGAACCTAAATCGGCAAACATCTTTTCAACTTCTCATTGTGACACGTGGAGAGATTGAATTGGGGTAATGTAATCACCAGTAATCGAGGCAATGATTTTTTTTAATAAATATTGGATTCTTTGTAATAATTCTCATAGTGATTTTTATATTTTTGCAGTTTTATCTATTGTATCCCTCCTCATAGTATAATTTTAATATTTATAATCTGCGAGAGTGATTGGTATAGTTTTCAAAGTGTTTGGATGTCAGTTATGTGAGATTTTCATTTTTGGAAGAATTGACTAAACTCAACATTCATATAAGACAAGCTCAAAAGAAAATTCTGACAATTCTGTCATCTCTGGAAGGTGATTTTTGGGTTGGATTGACATTTGGTTTGAGTCCCGAGGTTTTTGAATAAGTTTTGAGTTGTTGGATGAAAATTTAGAAATTTCTAAGTTAAAAGTTAACTTCGGTCAACATTTGATCAAGACGACCTCAATCAGTATTTTGATGGTTTCAATTGGTGCGGAATGTCATTTTCAATCTAGTAGCATATTTGATTTGTCGTCATGAGGTTCTGAATAAATTCTGAGGGTCTATTCGGGACTTTTGAACTTGAAGCATTTCTGCTAAAGAGATGGGTCTGGGGATGAGTCAGCCCACAATCGTGAAGAAGGTTTTCACATGGGCAGATTTAAATTGCCTTTTTCGAACTTGGACTCTATAACTTAATTTTTGAACCTTAAAAATTTATTTTTAGGCAATTCAAAAGATAAATTTCAAGATTTCTTCATTGAGTATGATTTTTAACTAGTATTTACATATTTGTTGATAATTTTACCTTCAAATCAATAATTTTAAATTGGAAATTTGAGAATTTTAGGCTTAAGTTATTAAATTATTTTTTGAGGTTTTGAAGGTCGAATCGAACTCGATTTTTAATGAAATTTCATATTTGTACTTCTTATGTTATGAGTAATCTTATTTTTTAATAAAATTCTAGTTTTTCCCTTTTGATCTTGGAGTTGACTTTTAGATCAAAAATAAAGTACAACAATATGAGTGACTACGGGTTCGTATACGTATGTAGATTATGTATTTAACTATATTACCCTCGTTGGAAGATTTGCAAAAGGATAAGCCTCTACTTGACTCATCGGACATTGTTTAAAATAAATTGAGGTTTTCTTTGACTCTTTTAAAGTGTTTATGTACTACTTAAATGAATAACAAAGTAATAGAAAAAAGGGTGTCTCATATAAGTGAGATGACAAACATATATGCATGTACCGATATTATGTGAAGGGTTTAAGTAGTTGAACTACTTGTTTGGGCTGATTCTTGAAAGATAGCATATGTGCTATGTTATGAATATTTGAGATTGTATCTCTGATTTGTTGACTTATCTGTCTATGTGAGCATGTTTATTTGTTATTGCATTGGTAATTAGTCTTGTATGTTGAGAGCATGTTAAATAACTTGACTATCTTTAATTAAGCGATATGTATGAAAGTCAGATATTGATTGTCTCACTAAATTAGGAGTTTTATGTATGATGGGAGCATGTTAAATTAGTTTGATTAGTTGTATTCGATGTTATGATTTGTTGAGAGCATAATAAGAGAATTTCATATACTCTGTGAATATTTCGTGATTGAAGGCATTCTTATACTTGTTCTTGACTTGTATCTCTCGTATATGTCACATTTTATCATGATTTCATATGAAATACTTGCATATTATCTGTTGAATCATATGGTTCTTCTCCAATAACCCACAGACAAGATATAGAGGTTATGAAATACTAATTCTTTGAAATACTCTCTGATGGCTTACGGCAAGATTCGAATCGAGATACTCTCTGATAGTCTATGAGCAGAATTCAGATTGAGACACCTCTGATGGCCTATAGGCAGAATCTTAAGAAGATCTATGGACATCACGAGTCGCCCATAGGTCCCTGCTAACTATACAAAGCAATGAGTGTATACAAGTTCTTGATCCGGTAGGAGACATGAATCATATACATTATTTTTATTTGATTTACATTGTCTTGGTATGGTAAGTATTTGATTGAGTGTAAAAGTAGCATTTCTACTTTAATTTGAATTTATCTGTGATTCTAAAATATATGGACTTGATTTATATACACTGTTATTGACATTAACGACTAGTCTGAGTTTATCTTTATTTGAAATGAGTTTTTTATTTAGAAAGTATTGGAACATGACATTTAGAATCGACCTTTTCCATTGCTTTGAATTTGGGTCACTCGATAATGTTATCGAGTACACGTGAATTTCATACTCACACTTGTTATTTATGTACCTTGTTGTGTAGGTTCTATGCTGGGTACCTCTGGCCATTGAACGATAGCTGTCCGGAGTAATTTTCCCAAGATTATGAGATAGTTGCTTGGCTGATCCACAATATTCCTAACCCACAGACAAGATATAGAGGTTATGAAATACTAATTCTTTGAAATACTCTCTGATGGCTTACGGCAAGATTCGAATCGAGATACTCTCTGATAGTCTATGGGTAGGATTCGGATTGAGACACCTCTGATGGCCTATGGGCAGAATCTTAAGAAGATCTATGGACATCGCGAGTCGCCCATAGGTCCCTGCTAACTATACAAAGCAATGGGTGTATACAAGTTCTTGATCCGGTAGGAGACATGCATCATATACATTATTTTTATTTGATTTACATTGTCTTGGTATGGTAAGTATTTGATTGAGTGTAAAAGTAGCATTTCTACTTTAATTTGAATTTATCTGTGATTCTAAAATATATGGACTTAATTTATATACACTGTTATTGACATTAGCGACTAGTCTGAGTTTATCTTTATTTGAAATGAGCTTTTTATTTAGAAAGTATTGGAACATGACATTTAGGATCGACCTTTTCCATTGCTTTGAATTTGGGTCACTCGATAATGTTATCAAGTACACGTGAATTTCATACTCACACTTGTTATTTATGTACCTTGTTGTGTAGGTTCTATGCTGGGTACCTCTGGCCATTGAACGATAGCTGTCCGGAGTAATTTTCTCAAGATTATGAGATAGTTGCTTGACTGATCCACAACATTCCTAAATCTCATCTATGTTTCTAGTCTTTTTGTATTTTTTTCAGTTATTATTAGTGTGCAGACTTTTAATTGGCTTGTACTAGTGATTTTTGAATTTTAGGAGAAATTGTTGTTGTTTCTACTTTGTACTTGAGATTCTATAAAAGTCTTTTTTATTGACTTGTTCAGTTTTTATCTTATTAATTTTTGTATATTTATCGTGTTTTTGAGTTGTATTTTGGGTTATCTTACCTATCGATGGGTTAGATAGGTGTCATTGCGATTCTCAAATTTTGGATCGTGATATCCGTATCAGATTTCTCCCCAATAAACCCAAAAACTCTTCCTATAAATACCATTTTGAGTCTTTATTTAACAGGTTCACAATCAGCATTTGCCTTAGATTTTTTAGTATTGAAGGAACATTCCTTATATTCCAAAAGAACAAGAAATTTTCATTCAAAATTGGGTCAAAAATCACAATTTCAAGTAAAGAATGAGAACTCTAAAGGTGGTATCAAAATCGTCTCAACTCGTCGTTCCAGTGAGCTGCTCCAGAAAAGGTAAAATCTTTTCTCTCCTTAAGATTTTGCTCCGTGTTTCATATAGATTTAGTTGAGCTTCTATGTTTAGTTATGTTCTTGCCGCCTAAGTTTTGTTTCTGTGAAATCTGTATTGTTGAGCTTAGCAATAATATTAATTTGATTGTGTTGGATAGTGTTTCACTTATTTGAAATTTGATCATATGTCGAGATTTTTGGATTATGCTTATAATTGATTAACATGTGTCTTTCCGTTTCTTGTTTCTTAGGAATGAAATTATGAAGATTTTTTTAAAAAAAATATTGTGAGTTTTTCGTTGATTGTTTTGAGAATTAGTCATGATATTAGCAGTTGTTGTTCCTTTCTTTGAACATTTTTTCAATGAGCTAAGTCTAGAAGTTTAAGCTAGATAAAATGAATTCTCTATTTAAGCTTGAAATCATATTTCTATTTGCAGATTAATTTATGATTTGGCTCTTCTCCTTTATTATCTTTAAATGATAGTTGTAATTTATCAGCTCGAAAAGTTTGTTTAAATTCAGGAGCCAAATTTTTGTCCCTGTAATATGACCAACTCTTTTTTAATTATGTGATTAATGTATTTTTTAGGGGGTTTTACGAAAATGTACCACTGTCAAAAATAAAATAAAATAAAATAGTACTCTAGCAAGTATACCGCATGTATACTGCATGTATATGCAATGTATATATAATGTATATACAATGTATATTTATATATAATGTCAAAAATAATTCAAAAAAATTACCGCATGTATACTGAATGACTATTTCGGGTAAAAACTTAGGCCGCATCGCCATTTTAAGTAGTAAATTATAAATAAATTATTTGATTGACTAAGTTTGAGTCTTGTCTAAGTCTGCCTCCTTGTTACTATTATTTTTAGCTAGTTCATTTTCCTTGAAACACTAGTTAAAAAATAATATAGCATGGGATGAATAACATAGTATGAAATTAGTTACTCTTTTCCTGAATTTATGTTTTTTGTTGTTAAGTTAAGCTGTAGAACTAGATACGTAAGAGAACAAGAGAAGAGTAAAACTTTACTGTGGCTAATGTATTTATCTTGAGTAATAAGTGTGAAATCGTGTATCCTTTAGGTCACTAATTTTTGAAATGTTAAGACTGATTTGTCACTGCAACTTGATTGAAATTTTCTCCCCCTTTTTTGAAATCTTAGTAGAAATTTGAGATGATATTTTCCTTTCATATAAAGTGTTAAAGTAATTATTTGATTCCTCTACTAATTCATATTTTCCTTCTTATGCATGAACTTCATATTTCATTTAACTCTAAACTAGTAATTGATTTATTTTTTTAGCATTATAAATGAAAGAGAATGTCCCTACAGCCCCTTAGTCCATGTGTTTACCCTTATGTGCAAGTTTTTCATGACCGTTTCAGAGAATAACTCATTCCACGTATTTCATCTTTGATATATTAGAAATACGTGAGCAACCTTTCCGTTGATAATTTGAGTGTCCAACTTGATTTCAAGTCTCAATTTTTTCTGAAATTTCTAAAATTGACTGTTTATTTGGATAATTTGTTTAATCAATTAAGGCTACGTCTTTATGTATGAACTCATTAGAATTCTTTTCTCTTCTTGTTGTGCATGTGAAATTTAACATGAATCCTATTGGACTCCGTTTCTTCCTACATACTTTCTGTTGGGCTAGGTCCAACAATTTCATTTCATCGAGTCAGCTCAATATCAAATTCGATTTTTGTTTATGCAATTAAGGAAAATACTGTACGGCCTAAGAGCCGATATACACTGAAAGGGAATAAATATACAAGAATATACATCAATATATAACAATATACAACAAAATTGAAAAAAGCCCAAAGTATTTTTCAGCAGTCCAAAAATTAGACATTTAGGGGGTTTGGGCCTATGTAACCTAAATACAATCTCTTTCTCTTAGCTTAATTATATGGGTAAACTATATAAAGAGCTAAACAACCATATTATATTTACTAATTTTTTCACTATTTTATTTTAATTACATAATATCTCACATATTAATAATTTCTTATCACTCTTTATTTCAGATACATGAAATTTTAAATCAGTCGCAATTTCGTTCCCTCAGGCCGTGAATCTCGCAGATATACAACAACAACAACATACCCAGTGTATTCCCACAGCGTGGGGTCTGGGGCTCGCAGATATATCTATCCAAATTCAAATTACCTAAATCACGATAACTGACAGTAATCGTGTTCTCCCTCCCTCCCCCTTCTTTGAAAATGGGCAAAGGAGATATAGAGTTTTTGGATCAGATTTGGTCATTTTTCTGGCCAATTGTGGTCATTTTTTTCGTTAAAACAGAAGCAAACAGAGGAGAGGAAAGATTGATCACCGATATTGCTTCAATGGTTTTACCGAAGCAATCCCTGTAAGCCAAAGATTTGACCAAATGTGACTCATTTTTGTGCGACAATGGCGAGGGAGCAGCGAGAAATAGGGTAAAGGGAAGATTTCACAAAATTAACTTTGATAATTAAAATTGAAGATTCTGATGGATTCAAAATTTGACTGAAACCCGATTCAACCAGAGAGTTTGGTAGAAGATTGAAATTCACCTTCGATGATCGAACTGTTTCTAGCCGTCAAATCTTGTTTCAAATTCACATCCCTTCACACCACGAAGATGAAATAAAGGTTAATTTTAAAGTTATTGGAAGAAACTCAATTTGGGTGTACATCATTCGGGATGGTGATGTTTGAACAACAATCGGGATGTTGAAAGATAAATTAATTTTTCTTTTCTTCATTTTTTCTCCTTCTAACTATGTATCTATGCATAGATACACTGGATACTGATTTATTTGATATATATGTCAGTTAGGTACATGTATCTTTAAGACCAGATATACATATATTTGGATGTACTTTATGAAATTAATATTGGATACATCAAATTAATACCTGAATACATATAAATAGATACACAAAATTAAAATTAAATACATATAAATAAATACATAAAATTAATATTAGATACACTAGATAAAATTTAATGAATATATATGTGCATCTTCAACAACAAATACATGTATCTTTGATACCAGATACATGTATTTTGATACACTGTATAAAATTAATAATAGATACATCAAATTAATGAATTTATTATTGTAAAGAGTAATAAAAATGAAATTAATCAAATTACATAACCAAGATACATATTTTCGTTAATCCCTTAATTTTCGTCTTATATTAAGAGATTTTATTACCGAAAATATCTCCAGTTACCAAAATTATTTGTGCATGTATCGGGGATACATGTGAAAGCGTGACAAAGGGATGTATTAGAATGCCTTTTAAGTGGTAAAAAATATAATTTAAAAGATTAGTGTTTGAGGGAGTAATTAGCTTCTATACTAGTGGATTTTATGTAGTTTACTCTAATTATATCTATGTCTTTTGATTATTTGTATGTACTAACTCTTTTCAATCTAGTGAAAAAATTTCTCGAGTTTGCTTAATCTGTTATAAAAAATCTTTCTTTACGAAGTTTTGCTTCGTATTCATTTTTGCAACAAATACTTATTTTTCCTTGTATTTAAAAATAATAATCATTTTTCTAAGTTAGAAATAGACAAATGTTAAAAATAGTCGTATAATCGTATGTTAGTGGACATTTCAAATGCCTTAAAACCTTCTTGAAATGTTAATAAGAACTCTTACTCAGACTCTGGATTTTGAAAGAAACTTTTTCTGTAAAGTCTTTTAAAAAATAACTAAGATTTTCTTAATTTTCTTTATAAAATTAAGTGGTGACTCTGTGTTTAAATTAATTTTGAGATTTTTTTAAAAGTTTTTGAAATTAATCTCCCATTTCCGACCATAACAATAATAATCAAATTTAGAATTTCAAAATATCGTTCATATAAAATACAATACTAATAAAAAATTGTAAGAATTATGTTTTACAATTTATGTCAAGTTAATATAAATCAAGTAATATAAAGCTGAGAGTGTGTATACATGTTCATAATATTAGTCTAAATTAAAACTCAATTCAAATGGAGTTAACTTAAGATTGAACATAGAACAAAACATTCAGGCAAAAAATAAAATATAAAACAACAAATTCAAAAAATTGTACAATGTCAAATTTCTTTGATTTGAATTTAAAATTTAAAATATGGGTAACTTACATAAAACACACTTCTTTGGGAGCTAATTACTCTTTTTTCCACCTCACTTTGCTCGAATACATCGCCCCAAAGCGTGATACATCGCCCTAAGGCGTGATACATCACCTCACCTCTGGATAATTACCTTTGATACATCGGGACGATGTATCACGAGGTGAGACGATGTATCACGACCTGGAGCAATGTATCAAGGTGCTTACATGTGCTATATTAAGTAATTAAAATAAAATAGTGGGAGAATTAGTAAATATGATAAGGAGGTATGTCTCTTTTGATAGTTTAACCTTAAAATATTAAGTACATTTCGTAACACTCATAAAGTATAAGAAAATTAAGTACGTAAAACTAATTAAATAAGTACAAAATTATAAATAATAATTATTAAATTATTGGATGAAGTTTAATTTTAAAATAATCATTACCTGACAAAAGAGAGCTAACCGAGCCGACTCGGCTATATACCCTACATATATGGAACTATTCATAAAAAGCAAAATTAGTAGCCTTGAAAATAAGGAAGGTTACTAATTACTACACTAATAACTCAAAAATTCTACAGCAACAGTGTTTGTCTAAAAATTTTATGGCTACTATAATGTGATGGTATTATATATATATACTGATATTTGACGTTTAAATTTCATTTAACTATTATAAATAAAAACATATAAAATTATTTCTTGTTTTATGTTATAAACGAAAACAAAATATTTGATAATTTAGAATTTCAATTAATTTTCATATTTCATTAATTGAAAATTGAAAAGACTAATATATTACTAATAAATTCATAACTAGTTGAACCATACTGACAAAGAATTAAAGACTAATGATTTTGTGTATTAAAAACAAGAAATGTATTTTTTAACCAATTTAATTAAAATCATAGAAAGAGTATGAATGTAAAAATGATAAACATCAATAGCCTTTCTCGTGAAATTATTGATACCATTTAAATATAATTTTTTTCTTTTAGATATTGGTACTTAAAATTTATTATGTACATGACATTAATGATGATCACCATAAATATTTTTTAATATTTTATTTTATATATAATATATTTCTTATAAATTATTATTATACAATATTTGAGTATAAATATTATAGAGGAATAATTTTACGAAGAATGTATTATTATAATAAATGTCATTGTTATTATAAGTAGAATATTATTATAAAAAAATAAAATAAAATATGAAAAATAGATCTTGGAGAAAATTAAACTATTATAATGAAATAACAATATAACAAATAACGATTATAAAGAGGTTTGATGATATACTTCTAGTCTTACACCTGTCATGTTATTAGCAAACTTGAATAATAATTCCTCTTTATGTGGTATAAGTTAAAAAGTACTTTTTTATTTTTATTTGTCTATTATATTAAAAATAAATATTTATTTTTTAGTTGTCTAGCTAGTTTAGAAAATTAAGAGATAACTTAACACTTAATTTTTAATTTATTTTTATTATTAATTATAGTAATTTCTCAATGCATTTTTAAAAGCATTAAATTTATTATATTCAAAGGGTGATAAAATAAAATTGGCATTCTATTTATTAAGTGGTGTGTCAAGTTAATACTGAAAAAGTAAAAATTTACTAGAGAGAGTAACACATAGCATTAATAATTTAATATCCATAAATTATGATAAAAAGACACTTGCACTCCTTTTCTAATGGATCCAGGTCACAAAATCAAACATAAATTAAAGTAAAATTAAAAAAAGTAGCTTAATATAATTAAGAAGTTAGAGGTATAGTAGGTAGGGAAGAAATTGAAGAGAGACATCTCATTTTGTTTTTGTTAACAATTAGGAGGAGAAGTGATATTGCACTTGGTAGGAAGAGCCAAGGCAAGTTGAGGATCAATCCCAAGAGAGGGCAATAAGTATGAGTTCCTATAGGAACACAAGCACTGCAAGTCTGCACCAGACAAGGCTTCACAGCAAGGAGTAGATGGTTCCACTGGATTTGGCTGTGTAACTGATGGCTTACATGCTGTGATACCATCATCATTCATGTTACAAATACTCAATCCACTTGCAAATTCTATAATAACTAGTAGTCCTAGAACCACCATACCCAAAACTACCACTTTGGTTCCTTTCATAGGCATGTTTTCTGACTTTCTTACTCAGCATCCAAGTTTTGTGTGTGTGTGGAGTTAGCAAGTTAAATTCTTGAATTTATAAGCTGAGGACCCAAAGAGATTTTGATAGATTGTGGTGGGGTGGGGGTGGTGGGGACATAAAACAACAATAATAGCTGTGCTAAATTCTAATATATTTCTTTGTTATATATAGGCTTAATAAATACATATATACACCACTTCAAATTTATCGGTAAATTTTATTTAATTTACACATTCAAATTGTAGCTTATTTTAATTGAGCACCTGAATGCATGATAAAGAGTTTCTATTAGACACTTTCAATTCAAACTTTGAAAGTAAGTTCTATAGAGTGATGGTTACAGAACGACTATGTTGTGTGAAGTGAAGTGTTGGTCAGTCAAGAACACTCATGTTCAGAAGGTGAAAATTGTAAAAATGAGAATGTTGAGGTGGATGTGTGGGCATATTAAGAGAGATAAGATTAGAAATAAAGATATCCGGAAAAGGTAGGCGTGGCATCCATATATATTGATGGACAAATGAGAAAAACAAGGTCGAAATAGTTTGGGCACGTCAAGATGAGAAGTGTAGATGCCCCGTTGTGGAGGTGTGAGAGGTTTGTTGTAGGCATCAAGAGAGATAGAGACAAACTGAAGAAGTATTGGAGGAAGGTGATTATACAAGATGCATTTTGAGCTTATCGAAAATATGACCTTAGATAGTAGCGTTTGGAGATAGCAAATTAAGGTAGAAAGTTAGTTGATAGTTGATTGTTCTCTCGCATTCCTGCAAGATATGCTTGGTGGTCGCACTTGGATCTTCATTCTTAATTACTAGTAGTATTAACACCATTTTCGTAGTTTCTTGTTCTTTGATTTTGGTTATTATTTATGTTTTTTTGTGCTTTGATTATCACATTATTTCATTATTGTTATTATTCTTTCTTCCATATGTTGTGTACTGCTCTTCATTTCGCCTTATTTCGTTATTGTTACTGCTCTCATTTTTTTATTTTCTTTTTCAAACTATTTGAAAATGCTTTATTTAAGTTGAGGGATTTATCTAAAACAATCTCTCTATCTCTATATGGTAGGAGTAAGGTTTGCGTACATTTTACCCTCTTCAAACCCCACTTGTAAAATTATATTAGCTATTTATTATTTGTTGTTGCGTGATCTCAAGCATTTATAGATAGTTAAATTAATTATATAAAATATGTTAGCTTTTTTAATAGCAATCTCAATAAAAAAAAAGATTAATTTAAATAGATTTAGATTTTACACTTACTGAAGTTGATGTTTATTCTAGTGTTTTGAGACTAGTTCCTTTTGCACAAAAGAGTGAATTAAAGAGAGTGAGATAAAGAGGAAAAAGGTAGGCAGGGTGGAATAAGGAGAACCATGAGTTAGAAGCCCGTGATCGTAAAAGTTTTGTCATTATTCAAATCAAATTCTTCTACTGCAGACTTCACGGGTTGCATTGTGTTGGGACCTATGGCACATCACTTGAAGGATGTTTTTTTTACCAGATTACATGCATATCCAACTCGATGACCTGCGTTTAATTGATTTTTGTTTTTACTTTCTCTTTTTAGAAATAATTTTACGAAAGTTAGTTCCCATTTGTTTTTGTTAAAATATTTTGGAAAACAATTTATCTATCAGTTTACATAAAACCTTACGCATGAATTGACTTTTTTTTTATTTTTGTTTTTGTTTTCAAAGAAATATATTACTTGGTTTTGGAAAAATAAAGTATGTATTTGAGAGAGAAAATATGGTTGTTTTTAGTTCTCGAGAACTTCTTCCAAAACTTTCTAATTATGAAAATGTAACTGAATATAATTTCTAGGTATATACCATCTTGTAAGTATTAGGAGTATTGTTTTTCCATTATTCTCTCTCTTTCAACCCGACCCTCTTTTTTGCTTGATCAGTCAGCCTTCTGCCCTTGTCCTTAATTGTTCCACTAATTTTATTATTTTGAGCTTTGTCTTAAATGAAATAAAGTTGTTAGTAATATATAGGGAAAATGACACCTGTGGTCACTCGGTCAAACAAATTCTATAAAAAATAATTATTTAAAACTTCGCTATTATATGACTACTCGGTCAATTTAATTTTATCAGATGATCATTTTTAATTTTGTATAGAAATTGTATAGAATATGTATAGAAATTATATAATTATTGTATAAAACATGTATATGTATAGGATGTGTATAGAAATTGTATCATTGTTATATAAAATATGTATCTGTATAGAATGTGTATAAAATTGTGTCGTTATTGTATAGAATAGATATATAGGATGTGTATAGAAATTGTATCATTGTTGTATAGAATATGAATAGCGATACTAGCGCTGACGAATTGACTAGACAGTAGAATTTTTAATTCCTTGATCATTTGGTGAAATTTGTTTCGATCAACTAGTCATTTATGTCCTTGCCCCTAATATATATTGATCAATGATCCAGATGGAAAGTTTCTAGAGATCATTTTTCTATTTTTGCATCTTCAAATTATTACTTTAAGCAAATATCATATTAATCGAAAACATACATTTTTCTGCTCTTGCGGTTTTGTAAAATTCTTCAAACTAATGCCTACCAAAAGGAAGAATAATTACTCTATGATGTCATTACGTACGTATATGTAAGGTGTATAAACAAGAGAAAATTAAAGGGAATGGTCAATTGGTCATTATTTTAATTAAAAATAGTTTAATTATCAGCTAATTATAAAAAATGCCTAAGTTTTGACCTCCACTTTTATTTTTCTCTATCCTACTCTTAAAATTTGAATTTTTTTATGTTGTTCTTGTAAATTTGTTATTCCATTAAATTAATATTAAAATCAATAGTCATTTTTTTCGTCTGCATTTGATTTTGTGTATAATAATGTGGATATATTATTTATACATTATATATACACGATTATATACTATTTATACAATATGCATCAATATTATATAACAATGCGTATGAATATATACATCTCTTATACATAGTTATACATTATATATACACGCTTATATATTGTTTATACAATATTGATACAATTACATATGCATACGACCATTAGGCATTAGCTGGCAAAAAAATTTGCGGCCGATATATTTGTGTAAGAAACATATTAAAAGAGTCACTTAATTACTCGTTTTGGTTTTGACGTTTTATCTTCTTTGTTTGGTTGGACATAAATATACTTTTTAGGTATGCTTACGAACGTGAGAAAAAATTTCATCTGTAGACAGATTATTTGCATTTAAAATACAATGTAAAGTATAAATTAACTACATAAAAGGCATAACTGAATAACATAATGCTCAAACCCCGGCCAACAGCTTGGTATAATCATTTCAATAGTTGGTTATTGAAGTTGGACACGTATACTCAAACCACCTTCTCCGATTAGAAGGGTACGGGACTCCTTTTTCTACGCAATTTCCTACGATAGGGTAGGGATGAATTGAATGAGAGACTACGAAAGTGAGGCAAACCCTCGTTACAGTAGTAGTATTTATTTGAAAATTTATAATTGTTATAATAAGGTGTTGTTATATATGTATACTGATATATGACTTTTAAATTTCATTTAGCTATTATAAGTAAAAGTATGCAAAATAATTAATTTAATGATTTAGTGTATCAAAAAGAAGGAATGTAATTTTTTTATTAGATTTTTTATTCACAAAAGTGTAGTAAAGAAGAAATGTATTTGTGTCACGATCCAAAAATCAGAAAGGTGATATCATCTGTCTCAATCCCAAAGATAAGTAAGCCAACCCAAATAACAAGACATGACGAAGAATCAAATACGTGGAAGTAAAACTTGAACAACTCTCTTCTCTCTTTCCAAAACGCAAGCAAAACCCTATTGAAATCTAGGTCATCGAAACCCTAAACCATGGCTACTGCTGCTGGTGTTCTTCCATCTATGGAGGAACCACCACCTAAAGGGGACAACTACACAAATGTCCCTTAAATGGGGTGACTTTGTATTTTTGGCCCCATAAGAAAGGTTTTACAAAAATAGGCTTCCTTGTTTTTATGTATAGAATAACTACCTTTTTGCCCCTCTATACCTCAAACATTTTTAAACAACTATCCATGCTCATTTGCCTCTCAACTTTTATATTTATTTTTTCTCTTTTTTTTTTCTTCTCTTTTTTTTTCTTTTTTTCCCAATCTTTATTTTTTTCTTTTTTTCTCAAACTTTTATATTCTTTCTTCTACGTTTTCTTGTTTTTTCTCAATCTTTATTTTTTTTCTTTTCTCCTCTCAATTCTATTTTTTTTCTCCTTTTTTATTTTTTATTTTTCTCAACCTTTATTTTCATTTATTTTTTGTTTTTTTCTTCGTTTTTTCCTTTTTTTCTCAATTTTTCTTCTTCTCAACTTCTATTTTTTTAATTTTTCTTTTCTCTTTTTTTTTTAAAATCATTTTTCTCGACCTTTATTTGTTTTATGAGATGTTCTATAACTCTTGCGTTAGAGGCAAGACTTAGCCTAAGAACTTCCAAACAACAAATTATGCCCCATGAGCAATACTTGACACTAGTACATTGTGTCTTGATTTATGAGATGTTTTATAACACTTGTCTCAGAGGCAAGACTTAGCCCAAGGACCTCTCAAAAAATACAAGTTACACTCCATGGGCAAGAGTTCACACTATTTCATTGTGTCTTGATTTATAAGATACTCTATAACTCTTGCCTTAGAGGCAAGACTTAGCTCAAGAATTTTCAAACAACAAGTTATGCCCCACGAGCAAGACTTGACACTACCTCATCGTGTCTTGATTTATAAGACATTCTATAACTCTTGCCTTAGAGACAAGACTTAGCCCAAGGACTTTCAAATAATAAGTTACACCCCATGGGTAAGAGTTGACACTACCACATTGTGCTTGATTTATGAGATGCTCTATAACGCTTGCCTAAGAGGCAAGACTTAGCCCAAGGACTTCCAAATAACAAGTTACGTCACATGGGCAAGAGTTGACACTACCACATTGTGTCTTGATTTATGCGATCCTCTGTAACTCTTGCCTTAAAGGCAAGACTTAGCTCAAAGACTTCCAAACAACAAGTTATGCCTCATGAGCAAGAGTTGACACTAGCACATTGTGTCTTGATCATGAGATGCTCTATAACGTTTGCCTTAGAGGCAAGACTTAGCCCAAGGGCCTCCCAAAAAATAAGTTATGCCTCATGGGCAAGAATTAACACTACTTCATTGTGTCTTAATTTATGAGATGCTCTATAACTCTTGCCTTAGAGGCAAGACTTGACTCAATAATTTTCAAACAACAAGTTATGCCCCACGAGCAAGACTTGACACTACCTCATTGTGTCTTGATTTATGAGATATTCTATAATATTTGCCTTAGAGGCAAGACTTGTTCCAAAGGACTTCCAAACAACAAAGCACGTCCTTAAATTTACTTCGATTTCAAATAAAGAAGATCCTCTTTGCGGATTATCCAACTTTTTGTTCATTAGAAAAAAATAATAGAGGTTAAGAAAAAAAAAAGAGAAGAAAAAAAGAGAAAAGGAAAAAATAAAGATTAAAAAAAAGGGAAAAAGAGAAAAAAATAAAAGTTGAGAAAAAAAGAAAAAAGAGAAAAAAAAAAGTTGAGAGAAAGAAAAAAGAAAAAAAAGAAAAATAAAGGTTGAGAAAAAAGAAAACGAGAATTAAAAAAAAAATTGAGAAAAAATAAAAAATAAAAGTTGAGAGACAAATGAACATGGAGAGTTGTGGTGTAGAGGGGTAAAAATGTATTTGTTCTATACATAAAAAGGAAGGAAGGGTATTCTTTAAAGACTTTTCTTATGAGGGGCAAAAATTGAAGACCACTTACTTTTGGGGACACTCCATGTAATTTTCTGCACCTAAAGCATTGTATACAAAAGCCTTAAACCCTAAGCCCATAAATTACGTCCATGGTGAATAGTGGTTAATATGGAATGAAGAAAAAGTTAATGACATGATAGTTCAGGAACAATTTCAATATGCCGTAGTTGGAAGGATGAAGTGGGTGAATACCAACTTTTAAAACTTATTTTGGATTCCTTACAAAACTTTGAAAAGTGTTTGCAATATATCCACTACTAATGATATCATCAATCAATGTTCCAAATCAAACAACTCTAGCACACAAGTTTTAAATAATACACTTTAGTTCTCACCTCAATATATATATATTCAATTTTTTTTTATAAAACTAAAAAAATAATAATCAAAATTGGTTCCCCCCCCCCCCACGATTTCCCCCCATTTTAGATTTTTTTCCGGCGAGATTTTTTGGCTCACACCAAAAAATCAGTCCATATTTAATAGAATCTTCTCCATTACAACCATTTTCACCAATTATTTAAAAAAAAAATTCAAACAAGCTTTTCCACCATGGTTACTCTCACAAATTTTCAAATCACTCCCACCTTTTCGGAAGAGATTCTAGCTTCATTAGATACATTTCATAAGCTCAGATGTACTCTAAAATCGTATCTCCATTTCAACGTAACTCAGGTTGAGATCATTGATAAGAAAGTAATTGTGTTCCATCTCCATTTTGTACGGACATCATCGGCCAGTCATCGACTACGATCGTAGTCTAGGATCGACTACTTTAGTTCTATAATGTCTATTGTAGAAATTATTGTTGTGGATGGTGATTATATGGGAGCATGAGAGGAGACTCCCCATTGGTGACATAATAATAATAATAATATTTTATTATATTATATGAGAGTCTTCATCAATTGGTGACATGATCCAATGAGTTTGAGAACAAGTAATGATTACAAAATATTTTTTTAAAAGTGGGAGTCTTTTTGCTAAATCAGTTCATATTGTAACGATCGGGTTCATCGTTATGGATAAACTTTTCGTGCCAAGTTTTGAGTTAGAAAACTCCCGAGTTAGGGAGTTAAAAATTTCGGGCTAGGCTAGTCTCGGAAGGTTTATGAGCGAAGTATGATCTAGGGCAATTCGGGTGAGGATTGGTAACGTGTATTGTGTTGGAGCTAGTTTTTCCGTTAGCTAAGGCGTTAAGGAGTCCGGGGGACTTTTTGGAAATGAATTCAGTTAAGTAGAACTCCCGGTATTAAGGTTGACGTGAAGGGGTTGTTCTGAAATATCAGAATTTATGGTGTGTTGTAAAATGGGCACCTTTGGGGAATTTTCTGAGGTTCTGTTCTTCTAATACGACCATCGCTATAGCGAAAGTCAACGTTGATCAGCACCGTCATAGCGGTCGATTCCTCTACGGTAGCGCCTCTATAGCAGTGTACGGACCGCTATAGCGGACTAAGTCAGAATTAATGCAAAAACTTCCTAAAAAACGTTCAGAATTTCTGAATAAAGTTTTGGGGACGGGCTAAGGCAATTTTCACAATTTCAAGGCAGGTTTTCAACAAATTTTTTCCTAAAGGTAAGGTTTTCGTTCCCCATATACGTATTTCGATTTCCATATCTTAGAAACTATAATCTTGAGATTGGGAGAATGTTTGAAATAACCTAGGATGGTAGAATCCGGTGGAAAATGGGGAATTCCAGGTGTAGAATTCGTGGGTTATGATTATTATCGCTTATGCATGTTTGAAACACCTTTATTCCCTAAATATAACCGTAAAAATGGTAGTTTAGGGCGAATTAATGGTGGAAAATTTCGGGAATGGGTGGAATGATTATGGTTTGTCCTGGGGATTAGAACTTGTGTATAATCCGGGTATTTTAGGCCAGTGAATTGATTGTAGTTGCTTGTAATTGTGTTTAGACCAAGAGCAAGCGAAAGCTACGAAAAACTGAAAGGCTCTGGTGCAGTAAAATTTCTAAAAGCAATTCGAGGTAGGTGATGGTTATTGTCTTGCCAATATGCAATGTATATACATGTAACTATAGCTTAGTAATGTATGTGCTTTCATGCCTAGGAAAATAAGTTATGAATGTCCAAGTATTTGGGGTGTCAATTATATGAAGTGAACTTGATTATTGTTTGTTGGTTTTATAAGGGTGTTTTCTGTTCATTTAATGATTGATTATTGGTTTTGTGTGATATTCAGTTGGCTCGGGTACCACGCCTAGTACGGGATACTAATGGTTGGCTCGGGTACCACGCCTGGTATGAAATACTAACTGTTGACTCGGGTACCACGCCTGGTATAGGTTCTCTATCGGTTGGCTCGGGTACCTGCCTGGTATGGATTTAATTGTGCATTATTGACTGTGCTTGTCAATGGTTCCATGAGTAAATCGTATTGATTATCAAATCTTTGATTGATTATATTAGTCCTTGAGAGTCCGGATTGCTACACTTAAATGTGGGGATGGTCCTGGGGTGGATGACATGATTCAGAAGGTGTTGGCAGAGGCTCATGGTTGGCGGTATTCAATTCATCCGGGCATAACTAAAATGTACCGGGACTTGAGGCAACTTTATTGGTGGTCTGGGATGAAAAGATACATAGCTGATTATGTGTCCAAGTGTCAGAACTGTCAGTAGGTCAAGTATGAGCACCAAAGGCCTGCAGGATTGCTTCAGAGGATGCCCATTCCCAAGTGAAAGTGGGAAAAGATAGCCATGGATTTCATGGTGGGTCTTCCTAATACTTTGGGAAGGTATGACTCTATTTGGGTCATTGTGGATAGGCTGACCAAGTCAGCTCATTTTATTCCGGTCAGGATTGATTATTGTAACAACCCAAAATTCGATCCAGCTTTCAAACTTAGAAAATTTGAGAATTTTAAACTTTCCAAGAATTATGGGTCCAAACCGCGGACCGTGGTTTGAATCACACACCATAGAATAGAGTCGTGGTTCATCCTTGCTGATTCAGTCTCTGGTTTGAGAACCATGAGTTGGTTTTACAGACCGGGGTTCAAACCACAGCCCGTCCTGTCCACTCATGGAATCAGATCAGAGGGCTGACTATTTCCATTAGAAATCACGAGTTTGTCGACGGGCCGTAGTTTGAACTACGGTCCGTTCTGTTGACCCGTAGAACTTCTTCTGCAGCTTGAATGCTGAGCCTAGAACCACGACTGAGTCTACGGATCATAGTTCATTCTACGGCTCGTATTGTTGACTCGTAAAATATCTTCTACAGGATGACTCTTTGGCCAGGAACCACGAGTCGTGGTTCAATCTACGACTCATGGAATCCATCCGTGATTCCTGAAGCAGGGCCTTTTTCCAGCTTTTTCCTAATTAATTCCTAGGTTTTTTTTTGTAATTACCTACCCTTTTAACTCTTAAGTGAGATCGTTTTGGATACTTTTAGTAGGGTTTCATCCTTAATTAGCCTAAGTCCTTCCTTGTTCCTCATTCATCTCCAAAAAAGAGGAAAGAACTTCTCCAAGCTCCAAGTTCAAGCTCCATAGCAAGGGATTCAATTTCAAGTCTCCATTCTTCTCACCCAAGGTTTAGAAAGCTTCAATTAAGGTATGTGAGTATCCAATAAGGGGATTCTTTTACCCTTATGCCCCAAACCCCAATTCTTCTAAATTAAATTTATGAATTTCAAGTTAGGGTTATTACCTAATTCTCATGGGCTTTTCTATTAAGTATTTTCTCATGATTCTTCAATAAATTCTAAGTTCAATTTTATGATTTACATGGGTTTTGCAATTGATTATTTGCCTTATGATTTGAAGGCTAACCCTAGTTAAATTTTACATGCATGGCTTGATTTAAGAAAAATGGCATGCATTGATATTATGATCTCAAGTATTTATGAAATTGCATACCAAATTCTTCAAGTTGTGAATTTAGAAAGAAAAGTTATTTGTGGCTATGCTAAGTTTTAAGACTTATGATTTGAATTTGCATGACATTAGATATGTCCTTATGCTTTTTAAACAGATTTGACATCAGATGTGTCACAAGTATATATGAGCTATATGTATGCATATTTTGCGAGTAGTATTTAGCACCGAGTGATGAGGGTTCAATTACCCAAGTCCAAAACTATGTTGCTAGCGTAGGTGAAGAGGGTCCTCGTTAGTTGACAGTGTCTCCTCATGAAGATGGGTCCTCGTTAGTTGAGAGTGTCCTCTTATGAAAGTTGTTCCACGCTATGATATGTATAGTACCCCGATCTTTGACAAGGTTCGGGGTAGCTTTGCCAACTAGAGTTATGTAGTTGGATTCCATGTAGCTCACATGGTCTATTGTCGGTAATAAAAAACTCCTGTATGAATATTTTTAAGTCTTATGCTTTGATATCCTTTACCTTATGCTTAAAATTATGATTTTCTTATGACTTCTCTTTTATGCATGATCTCAGCTTTAACTATGTTTTTAGCATGTTTTGATTTCATTTATGCATATCTCACTTACTCGGTACATCCTATAGTACTGACGCATATCTTGCACTACATCCTTTTGATGATGCAGATTCAGGCTGTTTCCCTCCGATTCGTGGCTAGACGTTGTCAGTTCTTCAGACTTAGTTAGTGAGTCCTCATTACTCGAGGACCATAGCTATGTTAGTTACTATCATGGCTTTTCTTGGGTTTTCTTGAGTTAGTTGGGGTCTTGTCCCATCAACTCTTATGATAGTTTAGAGGCTTCAGACATAGCTAGACTTGTATTCCGTTTTTATGGATTTGATACTTCTTAGACCTTGTTCTTATTTAAGTTATAGTTGTCTATCTTTACCTAGTATGCTTCCGCTAGGTTTATTGTATTGATTTGAGTATGCTATGAGGGTTAACTTGGGACACTTGCGATCCTGGGTCCCATATTACGTCTAGGGGTAGCCTTGAAGCGTGAAAAACTTGGTATCAGAGCCTCAGGTTCAAGAGTCCTAGGGTGTCAAAAGCCGCATAGAGTAGAGTCTCTTTTATATGTGTGAAGTGCACCACACTTATGAGAGGGAAGCTATGAGATGTC
Source organism: Jaltomata sinuosa (assembly GCA_003996215.1). Taxonomy (NCBI): domain Eukaryota; kingdom Viridiplantae; phylum Streptophyta; class Magnoliopsida; order Solanales; family Solanaceae; genus Jaltomata; species Jaltomata sinuosa. Next base: position 85,901 of record QJPP01004720.1, read on the forward strand.
TTAGGAAAAGTTCACTTCTTTCATAATCAGTATCGTGCGATAGAGTTTAACTCTGTTACTCCTCTAATACATTCTTGTTATGTTTAAGATTATGCCTCTTCGTCGTGCTATGCCTCGCTGGGCCAATGCCTAAAATGCTAATCCTCCGATTCAAGACCCCGAGGTCACCAATACAGAGTTCAGAAAGGCCATCCATATGCTAGCTTAGACTGTGGCCCCCCAGGCAAATCAGAAGGCTCCTATCCCCGTCCACCCTCAAGGTGAAGTAGCAGCCTGAGTTCGAGATTTCATTCGCATGAACCCACCTGAGTTCTGAGGTTCGAAAGTGGGTGAGGATCCACAAAATTTCTTGGATGAGGTAAAGAAGATCTTTGGTGTGATGTAAGTGGGTGGTGTTGATGGTGTCGAGCTAGCTTCCTATCAACTCAAGGACGTGGCTCATATTTGGTTCACATAATGGAAAGATGCTAGTGCTAGGGACGTTGTCCCTATGACTTGGGAATGCTTTGGAAAGGTTTTTCTTGACCGGTTCTTCCCGAGGGAGTTGAGGCAAGCTAAGATCGAAGAAGGCAAGGCTATATGTTAGTTTAGGAGTACAAATTGAAGTTCACCCAGTTTTCTAGGTATGCTCCTTCCATGGTGGTTGACCCGTGGCATGAGATGATTAAGTATGTTTATAGAGTATCGGATTCGGTGAAGAAGGAGTGTAAGTCCGCGATGCTTTTGGGTGACATGAATATTTCCTGACTTATGACTCATGCCCCAGATTGAGAGAGACAAAATAAGGGAGAAGACAAGAGATAACAAGAGGGTTAGGTCGGACAGCTCAGGTTTTAGCCATCAGAAGTCCGAGGGCAGACATTGCTCTTTATTTCAAAAGAAATCATCAGGCCCCATTCATTCTTCAGCTAGTGCTCCTACCCAGGCCCCCAGACCTCATTATGATCAGATTGGTAGAGGAACTGGTTCCTTTTCACAGGGGAGTGTTGCAAAAGGTGCTCCTTATCCTTCTTGCAACAAGTGTAGTAGAAGTCATCTTGGGGAGTGTTTAGCTGGTTTAGGTGGATGCTTTGGATGTGGTCAGGTTGGACACAAGATTAGGGATTGCCCTTTAGCTAAGAAGGGACAGAGAGGTAGTAGGACTCAGTCTGCCCCTGCAGTATCAGGAGGTCGACCGGCCCTGCAGGGCATTGCTTCTAGTTCTGGTGGTTAGCGCCAGAACCGCCTTTATGCTATGTCTTCGTGCTAGTACCAGGAGAGTTCGCCGGATGTTGTTATTGGTATGTTGAAAGTCTTCTCTTTTGATGTGTATGCTTTATTGGATTCTGGTGCATCATTTTCTTTTGTGACCCCTTATGTTGCTTGCAAGTTCGAGATTAGTCCGGATCAGCTTTTAGAACCCTTTTGTATTTCTACTCCTGTTGTTGAGTCAGTCTTAGCCAAAAGAATCTACCAAAATTGCCCTACCTCAGTCCTCCATAGAGTCACTTCAGCGAATCTAGTAGAGTTTGAGATGACTGATTTTGATGTTATTCTTGGTATGGATTGGTTGTATGCATGTTATGCCTCGGTTGATTATCGTACTCGAGTCATCAGTTTCAAATTTCCAAATGAACCTGTCTTAGAGTGGCAAGGTAGTCCTCCATCCTCAAAGAGTCGTTTCATATCTTATCTCAAGGCTAGAAAGATGATCTCTAAGGTTTATGTTTATCATATAGTTTGGGTTGTGGACATGGATTACGAAACCCCATCCCTCCAGTCAGTTCCAGTTGTAAGGGAGTTTCCCAAAGTGTTTCCCGAGGATTTTCCCAGAGTTCCTCCCGAGCGGGAAATTGATTTTGGGATAGATCTTCTTACAGATACGAATCCTATCTCTATTCCTCCATATAGAATGGCTCCCGCAGAGCTTAAGAAATTGAAAGATCAGTTAAAAGACCTCCTTGATAAGGGTTTTATTTGATCCAGCATCTCTTCATGGGGTACTCCAGTCCTATTCGTGCGGAGGAAAAATGGTTCCCTCAGGATGTGTATCGACTACTGTCAGTTGAACAAGGTCACAATCAAGAATAAGTATCTCATTCCTAGGATTGATGACTTGTTCGATCAGCTTCAGGATGCTAGTTTTCTCTCCAAGATTGACCTTAGATACGGTTATCATTAGATTTGTGTTTGAGCGTGTGATATTCTAAAGATAGCCTTCAGTACTCGATACAGTCATTATGAATTTGTTGTGATGTCTTTTGGTCTAACGAATGCTCCCGCAGCTTTTATGGATTTGATAAACTGTGTGTTCAAGCAGTATTAGATATGTTTGTGATTGTTTTCATTGATGATATTCTTATCTATTCTCAGAGTGAGGAGGAGCATGTGGGCCATTTAAGAGTTGTGTTGCAAACTCTCAAGGATCGACAGTTACTTGTGAAGTTCAAAAAGTGTGAGTTTTGGATGTAGTCTATTGCTTTTCTGAGTCATATTGTGACTAGATATGGTATTCGAGTTAATTCTCAAAAGATTGAGGCAATAAAGAACTGGCCTAGACCCACTCCCCCGTCCAATATTAGGAGCTTTTTGGGTTTGGCTAGTTACTACAGGAGATTTGTGAAGAGATTTTCCTCCATTGCTGCCTCTTTGACTCGATTGACTCAGAAGAAGGTGAAATTTCAGTGGTCTGATATTTGTGAGAACACCTTTCAGGAATTGAAGACTAGGTTGACCACAGCGCCAGTGTTGACCCTACCCGAGGGTTCGAATAAATTTATTGTGTATTATGATGCTTCTAGAATTGGCTTGGGTTGTGTTTTGATGCAGCGTGGTAAGGTGATGGCTTATGCTTCTAGACAACTTAAGATCCATGAGAAAAACTACCCTACTCATGATCTTGAGTTAGCAGCCGTGGTTTTTGCTTTGAAGATTTGGATACACTACTTGTATGGTGTTCACGTGGATGTATTCACCGATCATAAGAGTCTTCAGTATATGTTCACTCAAAAGGAATTGAATCTTCATCAAAAGAGATGGCTTGAGCTTCTTAAAGATTATGACATGAGTGTTCTTTACCATTCGGGTAAGGCCAATGTCATGACGGATGCACTTAGTAGATTATTTAAGGGTAGTGTGTCTTTGGTTGAGGACGGAAAGAAGGAATTGGCCAAGGATGGTCATCGACTTTCTCGATTAGGAGTTTTCCTTATGGATTCGACAAAAGGTGGTGTTATTATTCAAAATGGTTCCGAATTATCTTTGGTAGTCGAAGTGAAAGAAAAGTAAGACAATGATCCTATTTTGCACCAGTTGAAGGGTGCAGTCCATCAACAAAGGGTAGAGGTTTTTTCCCAAGGGGGAGATGGTGTTCTTCGATATCAGGGTCGATTGTGTATTCCTGACGTTGATGGGTTGAGACAGCGGATGTACCGTGATCTATGGGAAGTCTATTGGTGGAATGGTATGAAGAGGGACATAACCAAATTTATGGCCAAGTGTCCCAATTGTCAGCAAGTGAAGGTAGAGCATCAGCGAGCGGGTGATATGACTCAGGACATTGATCTTCCTACTTATAAATGGGTAGCGATCAATATGGTTTCATTACTGGTTTGCCTCGTACTCGAAGGCAACATGATTCTATTTGGGTGATTATCGATCGGATGATTAAGTCATCCCACTTTTTGGCTGTTAAGACTACAAATTCAGCAGATGATTATGCCAGACTCTACATTCGGGAGATAGTTAGATTGCATGGTGTTCCATTGTCTATTATTTCAGATAGGGGTACTTAGTTTACATCCCAGTTTTGGAAGTCTTTTCAGAAAGGTCTTGGTACTCAGGTTAAGCTTAGTACAACTTTTCACCCTCAGACGGATGGCCAGGCAGAGCATACTATTTAGACTTTTAAGGATATGTTGAGAGCTTGCGTGATTGTTTTCAAAGGTAATTGGGATGATAACCTACCTCTTATCGAGTTTGCCTACAACAAGAACTTTCATTCTAGCATCCAGATGGCTCCTTATGAGGCACTTTATGGTTGGAGGTGTAGATCTCATATTGGTTAGTTTGAGGTAGGTGAGACAACTTTGATTGGTCCAGATTCAGTTCATGAGACTATGAATAAGGTTCAGATCATTAGGGAAAGGTTGAAGACTGCTCAGAGTCAACATAAATCATATGCAGATATGAGGTGAAGAGAGTTGGAGTTCGAAGTTGATGATTGGGTGTTTCTGAAGGTGTCACCCATGAAGGGTGTGATGAAATTTGTTAAGAAAGGGAAGCTTAGTCTCCGCTATGTAGGTCCTTATCAGATTCTTAGAAGAGTTGGTAGCGTTGCTTATAAGTTGGATTTATCAACAGATTTAGAAGCGGTTCATCCGGTCTTCCATGTTTTTATGTTGAAAAAATGTGTTGGTGATCCGACCTTGATTGTTCCTTTGGAATATGTGAGTGTGAAGGATAACCTTACTTATGAGGAAGTTCCCGTGGAGATTCTTGATCATCAGATTCGGAGGTTGAGAAACAAAGAAGTAGCTTCAGTGAAAGTCCTTTGGAGAAATCAGCTAGTTGAGGGAGCTACTTGGGGAGCAGAAGCAGCCATGAAGGCCAAGTACCCTAATCTTTTTCCTTCCGACCCAGTTTCAGCTTGAGGTATTAGTTTCCTCCTTAGTATGTTCCTCCGACTCTATTCCATCAGTTTCTCCCATGATCCTAGCATGCATTGATGTTTTCAAAGTTAGTTTTATCATGTTTTAAGTTGAAAAGCTCAATTTTTATGTTTATCCTTGAGTTTTCATGTTTTGGTTGCTTGGTTGGGCTATTTTCGCTCCAGTTTTCCTTGCTTAGTCTTCATTCGAGGACGAATGATCCCAAGGGGGAGATATTGTAACACCCCGGAATTTGATCCAGCTTTCAAACTTAGAAAATAAGAGAATTTTGAACTTTCTAGGAATTATGGGTCCAAACCACGGATCGTGGTTTGAACCATGGACCATGGAATGGAGTCATGGTTCATCCTTGCTGATTCAGTCTCTGGTCTGAGAACCACGAGTTAGTTCTATGGATAGTGGTTCAAACCATAACCCATCCTGTCCACTTATGGAATCAGATCAGAGGGCTGACTATTTCCTTCAGAAATCATGAGTTGGTCTACGAACCATATGTTGACCCGTAGAACTCCTTCTGCAGCTTGAATGCTGAGCCTAGAACCACGACTGAGTCTATGGACCGTAGTTTATTCTACGGCCCATACTATTGACTCACAAAATATCTTCTGTAGGCTGACTCTTTGGCTAGGAACCACGAGTGGAAACCACGAGCCATGGTTCAGTCTATAACTCGTGGAATCTATTCGTGATTCCTTAAGCCGACCCTTTTTCCATTTTTTTCCTAATTAATTCCTAGGGGTATTTTTGTAATTACTCAACCTTTTAACTCTTAAGTGTGGTCGTTTTGGTCATTTTTAGTAGGGTTTCATCCTTAATTGGCCTAAGTCCTTCCTTATCCCTCATTCATCTCCCAAAAAGAGGAAATAACTTCTCCAAGCTCCAAGTTCAAGCTCCATAGCAAGGGATTCAATTCTAAGTCTCCATTCTTCTCACCCAAGGTTTAGAAAGCTTCAATTAAAGTATGTAGGTATTCAATAAGGGGATTCTTTCACCCTTATGTCCAAAACCCCAATTTTTCTAAATTGAATTTATGAATTTCAAGTTAGGGTTATTACCTAATTCTCATGGGCTTTTCTATTAAGTATTTTCTCATGATTCTTCAATAAATTCTAAGTTCAATTTTATGATTTATATAGGTTTTGCAATTGATTATTTGCCTTATGATTTGAAGGCTAACCCTAGTTAAATTTTGCATGCATGGCTTGATTTAAGGAAAAGTGCATGCATTGATATTATGATCTCAGGTATTTATGAAATTGCATGCCAAATTCTTCAAGTTATGAATTTAAAAATAAAAGTGAATTATGGCTATGCTAAGCTTTAAGTCTTATGATTTGAATTTTCATGACATTAGATATGTCCTTATGCTTTTCAAACATATTTTACATTAGATGTGTCATAAGTATATATGAGCTATATGTATGCATGTTTTGCGAGTAGTATTTAGCACCGAGCGATAAGGGTTTGATTACCCAAGTCCAAAACTACATTGCCAGCGTAGGTGGAGAGGGTCCTTGTTAGTTGAGAGTGTCTCCTCATGAAGATGGGTCCTCGTTAGTTGAGAGTGTCCCCTTATGAAAGTGGTTCCATGCTATGATATGTATAGTACCCCATTTCTTAGTAAGGTTCAGGGTAGCTTTGTCAACTAGAGTTATGTAGTTGGATTCCATGTAGCTCACATGGTCTATTGTCGATTATAAAAAACTCCCATATGAATGTTTTTAAGTCTTATGCTTTGATATCTTTTACCTTATGCTTAAAATTATGATTTTCTTATGACTTCTCTTTTATGCATGATCTCAGCCTTAACTATGTTTTTAGCACGTTTTGATTTCATTTATGCATATCTCACTTACTCGGTACATCCTATAGTATTAACGCATATCTTGCACTGCATCCTTTTGATGATGCAGATTCAGGATTTTTCCCTCCGGTTAGTGGCTAGACGTTGTCAGTTCTTCATACTTGGTTGGTGAGTCCTCATTACTCGAGGACCATAGCTATGTTAGTTACTGTCATGACTTTTCTTGGGTTTTCTCGAGTTAGTTGGAGTCTTGTCCCATCAACTTTTATGATAGTTTAGAGGCTTCAGACTTAGCTAGACTTGTATTCCATTTTTATGGATTTGATACTTCTTAGACCTTTTTCTTATTTAAGTTATGGTTGCCTATCTTTACCTATTATGTTTCCACTAGGTTTTTTGTATTGATCTGAGTATGCTATAACCAAGGGTTAACTTGGGACACTTACGGTCCCGGGTCCCGTGTTATGTCTAGGGGTTAGCCTCGGGGTGTGACAATTATAACTCATAACTGCTGGCTAAGATCTATGTTAAGGAGATTGTGATACTGCATGAAGTGCCACTCTCCATCATTTCAGACAGGAATACACAATTTACCTCTAAGTTCTGGGTAAGTTGCACAAAGAGTTGGGTACTCAACTCACTTTCAGCATAATTTTTCATCCTCAGACAGATGGTCAGTCAGAGAGGACAATTCAGGTATTAGAAGATATGCTGAGAGCATGTATGATTGACTTTGGGAGTCATTGGGACCATTTTCTACCATTGTGTGAGTTCTCATACAACAACATCTATCACTCAAGTATTGACATGGCACCATTTGAGACACTGTATGTGAGGGGATATAGATCACTATAGAGTGGTTTGAGGCAGGCGATGTGAAATATTTAGGTGTGGACTTGGTGAGGAAAGCTTAGGAAAAAGTAAAGGGAATTCAAACCAAGTTGCTAGCAGCACAAAGAAGGCAGAAAGAGTATGAAGATCACAAGGTAAGAGACATGGATTTCCAAGTTGGTAAGCAGGTATTGCTAAAAGTGTCACTAATGAAGGGAGTAATATAGTTCGGCAAGAAGGTCAAGCTCAGCCCCCGGTATATCGATCTATTTGAGATTCTCGAGATTATAGGGCCAGTGGCTTATAGGTTAGCACTGCCGCTCAGTTTATCTAGGGTCCATCTAGTCTTCCATGTATCCATGTTTAAGGGATACCATGGGGATGGAGAATACATTATTAAGTAGGATTCAATTTTGCTAGACAAAGATCTTTAATATGAAGAGAAGCCGATTGTGATTCTTGATCGAGATATCCGGAAATTGAGGTCAAAGAAGATCAAATTGGTAAAAGTTTATTGAAAGCATCATCCGGTTGAGGAAGCCACTTAGAAAATCGAGAAGGACATGTGTGACAAGTACCCTCACTTGTTTGAGGATTCAGGTACTACACTTTCCCTCCTTTATATTATTTTTTTCGGTTTGATTATTCGAGAATGAATGATGGATAAATTGATATCTGTTATAACGATCGGGTTCGTTGTTATGGGTAAAACCTTCATGCCAATTTTACTAGTTAGAAAACTCCCAGGTTTGGGAGTTGAAAATTTCAGGCTAAGCTAGTCTCGGATGATTTATAAGTGAGGTATGGTCTAAGGCAATCCGGGTGAGGATTAGGTAACGTATCTTGTGTTGATCTAGTTTTTCCGTTAGCTAAAGCGTTAAGGAGACCGGTAGACTTTTCAGAAATAAATTTGGATAAGTAGAACTCCCGGTATTAAGGTTGACATGAAGGGGTTATTCCGGAATGTCAAGATTTAAGGTATGTTGTAAAATAGACACTTTTGAAGGATTCTTCGAGGTTTTGTTCTGTTTCAACCTCTATAAGCTAGCGGCTACTTCTATAGCAGAAAAAGTTCCGCTATAGCAGAAGTCAACGTCAGTCAGCACCGCCATAGCAGTCGATTCTGCTACGGCGATGCTGCTATAGCGGTGTACGGACCGCTATAGCAGACTAAGTCGGGATTAATGCAGAAACTTCTCTAAAAACATTCAGAATTTCTAAATAATATTTTGGGAAAGGGCTAAGGCACTTTTGGCAATTTTAAGGCAGTTTTTTATAAAAATTCTTCCTAAAGGTAAGGTTTTCGTTCCTCATATCCATATTTTGGTTCGCATACCTTAGAAACAATAATCTTGGGCTTGGGAGAACGTTTGGAATAACCTAGTATGGTAGAATTCAATGGAAAAATGGGAATTCTAGGTGTATAATTTTTGGGTTTTGATTATTATTGCTTATGTATATTTGAAAAACCTTTATTCGCTAAATGTAACCGTAAAAATGGTAGTTTAGGGTGAATCAACGGTGGGAAAGCTCGAAAATGGGTGGAATAATTATGATTTGGCATGGGGATTAGGACTTGTGTATAATCTGGGTATTTTAGGCCAGTGAATTGATTATAGTTGTTTGTAATTGTGTTTAGACCAAGAGCAAGCGAAAGCTACAGAAAATGGAAAGACTCCGGTCCAGTAAAGTTTCTAAAAGCAATTCGAGATAGGTGATGGTTATTGTCTTGCCAATATGCAATGTATATACATGTAGATATAGCTTAGTAATGTATGTGCTTTCATGCCTAGGAAAGGAAGTTATGAATGTCTAAGTATTTGGGGTGTCAATTATATGAAGTGAACTTGATTATTGCTTGTTGTTTTTACAATGGTGTTTTCTGTTCGTATAATGATTGACTGTTGGTTTGGTGTGATATTCGCTTAGCTCGAGTACCATGCCTGGTACTGGATACTAATGGTTATTTCGGTACCATGCCTGATACGGGATACTAACGGTTGGCTCGGGTACCACACCTGGTATAGGTTCTATATTAGTTGGCTAGGATACCATGCTTGGTACAGATTTAATTATGCATTATTGACTTTGTTTATCGATGGTTCCATAAGTGGATGGGTTAATTGTTGAATCTATGATTGATTATATTGGTCCTTAAGAGGCTAAGTTGCTACACTTAAATGTGGGGATGGTCCTGGGGTGGACCGGGCATCACATGTTAACACTTAGGTGTTAGTCTAGGAATCTTTGATTGGTCCGGGTAATGAAAAAAGGTAAATATCATGTTTATTGTTTGTTGTTAAATGATTGTTGAACCAGTTCCCAATGGTTGATGAGTTAGAAGGTAGACTGAGAGTCTGGAGTTATACTACTGGCTGTTATTACATGTTGTACTGCTTACTCAATTTTGATTTATTGTATATATATTATTTGTTAGAGCTGGTCGATGATCTTACTAGTACACGGTGGTTGTGTACTGATTCTGCATTTGCTTTCTTTTTGTGAGTATAGGACATCTTCTGGTGGCTCCTACGCGACCTCAAATATAGTCCCGACGATTCCAGATTGCAAGGGTGAGCTGCTTCTTCCGGGCTACCTTCTCTTCATCCATATTAGTTATAGTCCATTTGTTTCGGGCATAAAACTCTTGTTCTGTTGGGCTTGCATTCCCATTCTAGACTTTTGGTAGATTTTTTGGTAAGATGACTTTCAGTTTCTAGGGGTATTTTCACAGGATGTTATTAGTTTTGGTTTAGATGTGAATGATAATTCTTTATTTTAATGCAAATTGATTTTGAGTTGTTAGATTTATTAAGTGTTCGGTTATTAATTGGTTCGCTTATTGGGGTTTTTGGATGTGTGCCACTCGCAGCAGTTGGGTCGTGACACATATATTATAGTCAATCTTCACAAATAATCCACCTTGCAAGAAGTCTACAATTGACTTATAGATTATATGACAAACACTTGTATATGGCTAAAAAGGGCAATAATTAATTAAATTAAATTTAGAAAAATAAAACAATTCAAATATTGTAAAACTATTTTATTACATATTTGGGAGTCCACATCAATTTAATACATAATTAATATAGTGTAAGAATAAGTAATGATCCTAAAACACTAAAATATGACTAATGTAACACCCCAAAAATTTTAAGCCAAATCTGAACCGTTCTTCATGTGTTGTTAGACATGAACTAGATAAATTTTCTATATATCTAAGTATTAAGACCAATTCTTAAGTTTTGAAGGTGTATTAGATATGAATAAGGGTCATAAAGAACCTCTAGCTCAAAGTTGAGTTGAAAGCTTCCTTACCGATTGAGTTTTAGTGTAAGATTTTTCAAGGGTCAACTTCAACAATCATAACTCCTAGAATATGAAGAGTTAGGTAACCTAGTACCCACCAAGTTAAAGAGCTTCGAGTCTTCTTTTCAATGCCACTGATGGTGTATTAATACGAGTCTGGAGTAAAAGGTTATCAGTATTTTATTAAAATGTGTCTATCTGTCAAAAAGACAGACAGAAACCACGAGAGCCATCTACCACTCGTGGATCAAACCATGACCCGTGGTTTGAATCCGTGAAATCAAACCTGCAGATCTATTTTTTGTATGAAACTAATGAGTTTGATCCACGGGTCGTGGATCAAACCACGAACTGTGGTTTCCACTCGTGGAAATCAGTCCAAAGGTCTGTAAAGTCCCCTAGAACCACGACCTTTATTCCACAGACCATGATTCATTCCACGGTCCGTGATTCATATCTTTGGAAGCCTTTGAAAAAAATTTCTAAAGTTTTTAGACTCTTTTCCCAAGGTATTTTTGTAATTTTCCACTCTTTTAACTCCTATGTGAAGTTATTTTGCGCAAATTAGAAGGGGTTTTATTCCCACTTAGCCTAAGTTCTCTTCCATTCTCTCAATCAAGTTCCAAGAGAAGAAAAGGGTCTCCATTATCCAAGCTTCAAACTAAGGATTCCATCTTCAAGTCTCCATTCTCAAGTCCCAAGTTAGAAAAGCTTCAACTCAGGTATGTGGGTATTTAATAAGGGAATTCTTTCACCCTTATGCCCAAAACCCAAACCTTCTAAATTAATTTTATGAATTTCTAAATTAGGGTTCTTACCCAATTCTCATGGGTTCTTCTATAAATTGTTTCCTCATAATTCTTCTATAAATTCTAACTCTAAATTGCATGATTTTGTATGGATTTGTATATGTGGTTTCCTATTTATGATTTGAAGGCTAACCTTTGCCCAATTTGTGAAATTGTTATAAATTCAGTTTATTGGCATCAATTCATGGTTTTTCATCTTTTACCCATGATTCATATTAAGATTCCTTAAGTTTTTTCAAAATCCCATGCATCAAAAATGATTTCTAGCATGATTTCACCTTATGATATGTTTTCAATCAAAAATCCTATTTTTAAAACCTATAAAGCTATGCATGTGTTGAGTAAGTTTTTCCATGATTTTGCTACAAGCACGATGAACAAGGCACATTTACAAATACATGATTTTTAGCATATGATTTATGATATGATATGATATGGAGCTTAAGCTCACAGTAATATATTCATGATTTGTATGACATCTCGACATTTCATTAATGCTTATGAACTATTTTCAAAACCAAGATTTGTGAGTTGTATGATAATCCGGGCTTGCCAATATGATTATGATTATGAACAAGATTTAGCATCTAGATATGTCACATATATATGAGTTTTATGATATCTATTGAGAGTAGTATTTAGCACCGAGTGATGAGAGTTCTAGATAACTCAAGTCCAAAACTACGTTGCCACCATAGATTGTCCTCTGTGGCTTATGACAGGATCCTATTATGATATGGTTCTAACCTTGGCTGGTTAGGACAACCTTTTTCAGTGTTGGTGTATGACACTGGACTCCATGTTGCTCATCATGGTTTATGTGAATTAAGATAAACTTCTGTATGAATGTTTTTAAGCTTTTAAGTTATATGATATCCTATTTTGCAGCTTGGCTTATTATTTTATGACTTACGTTCAAATTTTGATATTTACTTATGATTTCTTCTATCTATGCATGAACTGAATTTTAAGCATGCTTTCAAGTATACTTTATCATGATTTATGCATATCTCGCATACTCAGTACATTCTATAGTACTAATCACATAACTCTTTGTGTTGCATCCTATCATGATGTAGATTCTGTAGCCCACTCCCAGATTTGTGGCTAGTAGATCAGCAACATATCCAGCCAGCTTGGTGAGTCCTCCTCCTTCGAGGACTTGGAGTTAGCTTCATTCTAGACTTTTAGTTCCTTATTCAGTTTTCAGTATTTAGAGTTAGCTGGGGGCTTATCCCAGCAGCTCGTCAGTAGTAGAGGCTTTCAGACATAGAATCAGATATTCAACTGTATTCATATTTTCATTCTTTGACTTTTATTTATATAACAGATTAAGTTGCTCATTAATTTAGTTAAGCTTCCTTTCTTATATTTTGTTCAGTTTTTAAGCCATGCTAATGCAGAGGGTTATCTTGAGATCACTTGTGCTCTTGGGTCCCGTGTTACGTCTAGAGGGTAGGCTCGGGGCATGACAAACTTGGTATCAGAGAATCAAGTTCAAGAGTCCTAGGGTATCTGAAAGCTGTATCAAGTAGAGTCTCGTTCATGGGTGTGAAGCATGCCACACTTATGAGAGGGAGGCTATGAGGTGTCTTAGAAAAAACTTCACTTCTTTCATGTTCAATATCGTGCGATAGAGTTTAACTCTATTTATTCTCCAAATTTATGCGTTGTTCGAATTCCACATGCTTTACCTCATATTTGCGGTGCCAGAATTAGTAAATCTCATATTATCTCTGAGTGAGGTGCTCTCAGATTCTCTTTGAGAACCTTGTTACTAATTGTTCTGTAAAAGGGGAAAATATGTACCTAGATTCTTGGGTAGTGTTGCAACCTGACAGATGTTGTATTATAGGCCATTAGTAGTAGAATGAACCTAGAGCCAGAAATATGAAATCAGAAGTATGGTAGCCTAGACGAGAGAATCATAGTTGATTGGAGTATGTATTTAGAGTTGTGTTTTACTAGATGGGTAATGGGATGATACATCCCTTGATGTGGATTAAAGAGTGGTAGGTTCTTGTGCTAGTATAGACCAGGTATAGGATGTGAACGAAAGGATAATAGTATGAGAGTGAGAATGATAGTTTTATGGTATTTTCTGGTAGGCTTGGTATAGTGTATGCAAGAGTTTAAGTGATAAGTTGCAGCAAGTATGAATGTGTAGGCATGATATATATGTATGTGAGTCAGAGAAGGATAGGCAATTTTGAGCCTCTCAGTATAGGCTTTAATGCATTTGGTTTGGTAGGTAGTAGAAAGAGAAAGCTTTGGGAGTTAGAACCATGTAGGCTTGACATATGTCACAACCCAACCTACCGGGCTGTGCGGGCGCCTACTCTAATCACCTAGATAGACGAACCCTCACCCTCTGTCCAACAGGTAACTTGCGGAAAATAGGAAGATAGTAAAAAAAATAAACTTTCCTTTCAATATGAAGACCTTATCATTACAACATTGGGAAACAGAAAATAGTTTTTGAAATATAAATTACCCTCCTAGGACCTAGTCTAAATAGGTACAAGAGCTACTACAAGATGACAAAAGAGGAAAAGACACAACTTCCGCCATGGAAATCGAAGACAGAAGCCGCTGGAGATCCTTATCACCGTGAACCTATGAAACATCACCAACCTGCAACCAGACTATACTAAAAAGGTATAGCAAGAGTAGAGTCAGTACAAACACACGTACTGGTAGGCATCATCGGTCGACCCAAATCTACTCCTACCATCATATGAGAAAATAGGAAATACATGACTGAAATTAATATAACTTGGTTCCCATGCTCCGACGTTCTTCTGCTGCCGACTCCCTCATTCTCAGGACTTCCGAGTCACACTAACCTTAGACTCCCCAAGTCAACTAATCCTGTACTTCCCAAGTCTCAATATTCTAGACTTCCTAAGGAACAATACCCTAGACTTCCCAAGTCACCTCACCCTTCACCGATATCCATGTCCATACCTGGACTACCCTTCCCTTACCTAAGTCCACTATTCTAACTATCCTTCAGACTTAGCCGGCTAACTACCCAACTCGACCACTTATACTCGTAACATTACTCACCAGGGTCCAACCCTCCATGGATCTCTAGTAAACCTTTTAATATATTCGCGATGACTAGAACCACAACCCCAGACTCTCAGTCTTCCTCCCAGTCTATCCACCACGTGAAATCCACCTACCAACCCTTGCCACATTTAATGACAACACTAGGGTTACATCTAATTCCCTTTTTGGCACATGACCCGGACCCTCCAAGGATCCCCTTAACCACCCTCAGTATCAGCAGCTACCCGATCTATACCGAGAACGACCTTAGTCATTAATCATAATTAATCCCCGACCATCTAGGCATGCTCAATGATGACGACCTGCAAGTATATGTACATGAATAACCTCCCCTTTCTATTATACAGACCTACCCCGGGATCCCTTCTAAACAACACCTAAGTGTCAATGATCAACCCGGCCTAACTCAAGACCAACACAACAGATTCCCAGCCACTCGAAGACCACCCATTGACATCACAATCCCACAACAGCCCGGTTTACTCAAGGAACTAATAATAATTATCACATTATGATAAGCAACCCGGTCCACTCAAGGAACCAACATCAGTCAATGAAACACCAAAATCATAATGCAATATGCAATAAAGTAAACCCGTACCAGGCGTGGTACCCGTGCCAACCAATTGTTATACCCGTACCAAGCATGGTACCCATGCCAACTGTTTGTTATACCCATAACAGGCGTGGTACTTGAGCCAACCAAATATCAATAATCCACAGTCAAATGCATGAACACATAACTTGTAAACCAACAAGCAAATACCGTTCAACCACAGACTGTAAAGCAGGAACCTTAGACATTCAACGCAACTTCCCTAAGCAAAGTAATTCATAAAATTACCTAAATACAAGCACATGAATATACAACATTCACAGAAATCATAAGCCATCACCTACGCCCTTTCGGGTACAACAACAAACCAATAAATCCCATCCAAAAACTATCCCCGGTTCACCCTTTTTATTTAATCACATGTAACTAGCATTTTCCCTTTTTAATAATCACATAAGTAGCTACACAATTTCCTTTCCCTAACCTTAGTAAGACCGCCACTAAGTCTCAGGCGATAAACATTCCTGAAACCCCACCTAGGAGTTTCCTATTCCCGTTTCCCTTAACTCCAAGCACTTCCCCGGTTCCCCGAACCTTTTCGACATACTAGTCCCTTAATATATCAAGTTATCACACCAATATGTACAATGTGAACACATAACACAATCACAAGACCAACCATTTACTCCATACATCCTAGAATCAATACAACCAAATCCTGAATCCGCCAGACTCCGTGCCCGGAGGCCTAAAACATGGATTCTCCATTTCCACTATACAACAAGTACGGAGAGTAAACAGCTCTAACTACTTATGAAAACCTAGCCTACATGGGCACCAAGCAGCTGCAACAGTGTATTTCTGGCTCCATAAATGCGTTCCCGGCTGAACGGTGGTCCTGAAATCCACTGTTCCGCGTCCCTGCAGCCATGACCCCTCCTCCTCATGATTCCCCAGCCTTGGAGAAGCATGGGAGGGTTTTTGGAGGAACCCTCGCATGCTTTCCAACTGAGAATAAGAGACTTTTTAATAAAATCCCATCACAGGCTACTGCCCCCGTAACTCCACTATAGCGGTCCAATCCTCTGCTACAACGGTTCTGCTATAGCAGAATAAATTACCGCTATAGCGGAGTGACGTCAGTCCAAATTATTTTTCAAAATTAGAAATTTTCCATGACATCACCCTACTTACCCCGAATGAATTTTTAATCCTTTTCCCTAAATTTACTAAACCGGGAGAATTAACATAACGACGGACCTGGTCGTTACAACATATCTTTGCAAGAGATAGGTTGGAAGTTATTGAGTGTGATATGTACAACCCTTATATGAGATAGAAAGGTTGAGGCCAAGATTTGTAGGTAAGGGTGAGCCTCAGACTATAGAAGGAATTGTATATTCAAATTAACTTCTACAGTAATGTTTGCTCTGTTAGAGTAAAATGATCATAGTTCTATATATAGGTTAGCGAGAGGTCCATAGACTTAGAACGTAGCATGAATCTAAGGGGAAAATGGTGAGATGTAGAATCAGTTAGATTTTGTAGAATCAGGTAGTGATGTTAATGGGTGTCAGAATGAAGTTAGGAGGGGTGCACAGACTTATTTCTATCCTAGCACCTTAAGTATACTTCCCTCGTTACAATACCCCATTCATGTCTTTTATTCTAGTGCCATGTTCTTAATTCAAATTTAAAGACTTCATGCAGATTCACGTCCATTCTCAACTCCCAGAACAAACAAAAATTACTCCAGATAGCGATTTAAATCTTACTCTATGATTCTACGAATTCCAGCTTTACAACATGACACTTGTTATATATGAAAGCTCATGTCTCACATTATGCTCAACTCTATATACTCAGTTCTCAAGATATGCCTTAATGGCTAATGAAATCATACTACATCATGTATATGCTCATACCAGATTTTTCAAATAATTCATTCTTGTGATTTCCTTACTCTAACAATGCTTTATTAGTCCAGGATGTGAGACACGCATGCCCTTTCACTTGACTTCTCATACCTCACCTTGAGTGGATAGATCAAGCTAAGTGTAAGTTAAGACCATCAGTATTCTTTCATTCGTGATGCTCATGCTCCCACCCTATTCTCTCAGTGATCTTGGATGGTGTTGTCATAGTTGTTAGTAGAGGAAGCTAAGTAGTAGCATGGATGGGAAGTAGTAGGTGTTTTGATCCTTTTTGGGAAAGGACGTGAAAAAAATGACTTGTTTATTGAAAATCATTTCGAAAATCTAATTAAAGTTTTCAAAACGCTTTTAATTTAAAGCAAGAGTCGCCACTTAGTTTTTATAAAGTAAAAACTAAGAAAAACTTATAAGAACTTTTGAAATCCCAAAACAGATAAAGGTTTCGAAAGTTAAGAGATTAAGGGTAAGGTTCAGATTAATACTCTTGGAAGGGTGTTAAGGCACCAAGAGTATCCGCTAACTTGCGGTTGCCTGGGCTTATTTGAAAAACTAACTTGTTGACTAACTTTTAAAAACGGGGGTTGATTTGTATGAAAAAAAACATCTCGTTATAAAGAATTGATTTTAAAAGGAGATAATATATATGAAAGAGTTGTTTTTACACATGAAGGAAAAAGAGTTGATACTTGACAAAAATCTTTTAAGAACAGTCGAAGTAAAAAAATGTAATTAATATTAAAGATGTTTAAACAGAAACTTTGACTTTGTTTTATGAATAATTCAACGAAGTTTACAAATTCAGTCCAAGTTATACAATTAAAACTAATTAACAATTAAGAATTTAAGATATAATTAAATTACTAACTAATCCTGTCCTAATTTCTAGTGTGTGGGCCCTCTTTAGGCCCACCGCCGTTCTTTGGACTTGGTCCATTTCTCTTTCACTTTTCTGCCCTTTTTGGGCTGCTGGTGCTACTTGATATTTTGGGCTTTGGCCCATTTTATTTATTTAGTCCATTTGGACTATTTCCGCTGATGTGCGCTTGGGCTTGGCCCATTTTCCTTTGGCTGTTGCTGCTTCCTTTCAATAACTCAGCCCTTTTGGGGCTTAATCAAGTTGGACCAACGGACGGTATTGGGCTAGGCCTTACTAGAAGATGCAGGGAGGAATTTTGGGAGTCCAATTGGACTCCACCAGATTTTATGCATAGAAATGAAATAAAATAAGGATTAACACATATCTTAAATAAATTAAGCAAGAGTAATTAAGCAATATATAAATTTCATACTTAAAGAAGTATTTCCTAACGACCAATTTACCAATACACACGGGAATTCATACAAAGTTAAAACATGTGAAATAGGATATTTAGACAACAAAATCACAAATTTTATCACCTAAGGCCTGTACTATCACACTTACAAGACTAACAAAGACTCATGAAGGCTATTCCATTTTCTAGAATTCAAAAGGAATAAGGAGTTGATTCAAATAAGTCACATATACACAAGTTTGAAAGGAAAGAGTGTGGCATGGTATCATAGAGGCACAAATCAGACTCAGTACACTTGACCATATTCAATGTCTAAGCTAGAGAGTTTAACATGCTAAAATGCATATTTGAATCACATAAAGGACTCTTGTAATCAGAAGAGTAGCACAGTTCATTCAACAGGGAAGACTTATTTCAATATCACATATCACCAAATGGAGGTAAATTAGAAAAAAAACAAGAAGGCCAGGCAGATTTTTAGACACCAATTACTAGTATGACTAGTTGAAAATCACATGAGAACATAGGGGAGGGATATCTAAGGGGGTTGTTATCATGGTAAATACTAGAGTCATTTCACAGTTCATACATGTAACATAGACAGAGCAAATTAGACTTAACATCATGCCCTAAAGCAATAACTAAGTCCTACCAGTTCATAATTCATATATAATTTATCAACATCTAAAATAACATCTTAATTAAAACAAATCAGAATTACTTCACAGTCTATATGGAGCATACAAAATAGGCAGAAGTTAAGATCTTTATAGAAGATAGAATAGAGGAACTTACAGGGGTGATGAACATATCATGATGGGATATGACTCACCTCTAGATCCTAATCATAACAGAACTTACATACACACACAACAACACAGAGTTCAGATCTTTAAACTTAGACTTAAGCTAATTCTAATCCATGGTTAATAGGCTCACATATAGTTATTTAGCATGATCAAATTATTTAAAGAGAAGAGGGAAGAGCATGAGATAAAGAAAACATGGGGGGGGGGGAACAGGGAAAGGTTTGAACAATCAGTAATCACTCTAACATCAAGTCTAGAGCCTCTAGCACTTTCATGACAGACAAAGAATCAAATAGAAGTCATGAAGTTTTAAAAGGTCACAGTGTTCAGAGATTGCTACACATACCAACTTAAACATGCGAGAATGACACCAGAACTTAATCAATTCATATGCACAAGCTAACATCATCCTATAACCATTTTGACATTAGCAAGACAGTAAAGGGGGAAAAGGAAGAGGAAAATAGGATCTCTGCCAAGTTAAGAGAAATAGGGGAAACATGGAGGGGTTGAACATTCTTGTATTAGTAAACAAGTATAAAATCTATGCTCACAGCGTATACATGTTATACAGTTTAATCAGTAGAACTATGAGAAAAAATCAGAACTCAGAGTTGACCTAAACATCATCCTAAGTGTAAGAAAACAACACTAACAGTTCATGTGCACAAGTTTTTTTCACACATAGCTAATTATCATGAGTGAAACAGGGAAGGGAAATTTGAGAACAGATCAAAAACCAAAGAAATTAAAGAGATTAAGAACAACAAGAAGGGTAAAGCATTTCATGAACAAAACTAGACCAAAGTCCTACTAACAGATTCATACTCATATTTATAGCATTTGCATATCGTAGGTCAAACATAAACTAGTGAAACCATGGGGTTTCTACAGGGAAAGGGAAGCAGTGTTAAAAGATGATAACAGACATCCATTTAGACATGAATAAAAAACACTAATACTTAACCAATACATACATGAAATTGCAATATTTAGACAGGCTTAGTAAAACAAAATAGGAGCATGATTATGACAAGGGGTTGGGGAAAAACAAGAGAAAAGATCAAACATTTCATAAACAAAACAGGGTAGATTTTACATCATTTAGCAACAAACTTGACTACAAACTTATACTTACACCTAATGTTTACACAAACAGTGACAACTATGTTGTTTCTAAGCAAAATTGCTACTCAAAATCACAATAATAACATCCTAAAATCGAAACACATATCATAATATAGCAAACAAGACCAGAAATCCAGATTTTTACTCAGCATTGAACATTACACAACAAAAGAAAAGAAAAGGAAATAGTAAAGAGAGGTGGATGAGGATTATACCTCTTTTAGGGCAGCAACTTGTACCTTGAACCTCACCAGAAAGTTTCAACACCACTGGATTAATAAAAAACTACTTAGAACTCGAATATTTTAGTGATTATTTCCAAACTAACTGACCGGTTTCGTGAGGTTAGAGAATCGATTCTCCAGAACCCTCAATATTTCCCCAAAATCAACTTCTTTTACATGCTGCTAGGGGAGGGGGTATTTATAGGAGAAATCGGGATAAAAAGGGGGGAAAATAGAGGGGTTTCTTAGGGATTTTGCTGAGGAATTTAAATTCCTAAGCTGGAGCAACATTCACAGCAACAACTTGTACGAATTTGTACAAGTTTTCACAGACTTAGCGGAGGGGGGTGACACCTGGTGGGTTCTAGAATCTTCTAGACTTGCCAACGCACCTTTTGACGGAGAAAAATAGGCAAAAAATGGAAATGTTAGAGGGGTTTAGAGGTTAAAGCTGTGAGCAACGTTGGAGGCTGTTGCTGGGGTTAGGGTTGTCATTTTTGAGAATGATAAAAGGGTGAAGGACGGGGAGGCATACTGGATTGCTGAGGTGTTGTACGAAGTGTGTTGCTTCGTACAACAAGGGAGACGACGCGTGAGAGAAATGAAGGAGAGAAGAGAGAAGCGACTAGGGTTTCTGGGGTATTGAATGAAGAAGGAGAGAGAAGAAGGGGTCTGTTTGGTTGAGTTTTGAGAGAGAAAGGGGAGAGTAGAGGTGTGATAAGGCGGATAGAAGGGTTTAGGTCGGCTGGGTCACGTCTTGAGGGGGTAAGGGGGTTTTGGATTGGGCTGGGGCAATTAAAAGGGGACTGGGCTGAGAGGGTCAGGGATTTTAGGGTCCAAACAACTGAAATATTAAGTGGTTATAAGGGTGAGTTTAGATTGTGGTCACTTTAGGTTTAGAAAATAGCCAATTTGGTGAAGAATAAATAAAATTCGGCTATAATTGAAATAACAGGTTTAGGGATGAATCAATTTAAATTAATTTAGAGCTTTAATAAACTGAAACAATTTAAAATAATTATCATATTTGACACATAATCAATTCTTTAATTAATTATAAAATTAATTTTCAATTAACTCTTATTTGAAGTAATTTTGGAGGAAAATTACATGCTTAGTCTTTTAAAGAGATTTTCTTATGAAATCAAATTTTAAAAATAATTCTTTAAGTAATTTTATATAAATTTCACATATTTAAATATGAAGAATATAAATCATTACTCAGAACTATTGGTAAAGCTGATTTGAAAATATTTTGTTCTTTTCGATAAAACAATTATTTCAAAAATTATTTAAAATTTAAAAAGCTCCAAATTAATTTCCAATGTGGCGGGTAAAAATTGTGTGTCAACAAATGCCCCTCCCTTTAGGTAGGGTGAGTGCAATGAACCCTGGGCAAATGGATTTGACGTTCCCAATTTTTATCCAACCACAAGTCCATCCTCGGGAGGTGGTTGCTTTTAACATGAATTTCAAGGAATCATGGCCGAACTATGGTATTGAGTTTCCTACATATCTCAGGTTACATGAGAATTCAGGCCACTTGTAGTTCAAGACGCTTGATTTTTTGCACGATTTCCAAGGAATTCCAAACTTTCTAAGTTTCAGAGTATGGAGAGACCGGAGAGTTGGGGAGTGAAAGGATTTAGGGAATTTTGAATGCAGCCGAGTTTTCAACATGGAGACCGCCTACATATCCAAAAAATTTAGGAATCAGGTTGCTTGTAGTTCGACTCAATCGGTGAAAAAGGTAATCTTTATTATAAGATGACCTTTGGCTCAGGATGAGCGATAAGCGATTGATTTATGGAAAAGAGGCTTGTAGTTATCTCTATTACAAATGTGAGGGCCCCACATTCATATATAAGAGCTACATGGACATAATTTCCAAAGCTCGAGGTGTATCATCGCCCGGATTTAAAAAAGAAGGAATATTGCATCCAGCGTGAGTTTAGAAAATACCCTGGATGCGAAACTGGGACCCAAAGATAGGAAATACCCACATGCCTTCTGATAGGGGTGTGGTTTGTTAGCGGTGGTGAGTTATTCCTCAGCTCTAGTCCAAAGAGTTTGATATCCCTCTTCGGACTGTGTCACAAGTTGCTGCTAAGAAAAAGTTCCACGTTGTTATGCGTCCTTTTTGGTGTAGTCCGCACCTGTGGTTTTGCTTTGAGAACTTCATCCTTCTCGGATGCTCACGACAATATCTCAAAACAAAATGGTTAGCAGTAACAGAATTCCACTCGGAGAGGTAGTTTTTGGCCATACCTCATCCTTGGGTTATGTCTGAATCTCGGGTTGTGACATCTTTTGATGTGCTTTGTATCTGTTGTTCTGGTTCGAGATTTTCATCCTCTTGGATGTTCTCGGCAATATTTTGGAAAATAAAATATTAGTTGTAAAGTAGCTCAATAAGGAGAGATAGCTTCGTACCTCATTTTTTCCTTATCTGTTGTTTCTTTAGGAAGATGACGTCCTTTCCTGTCTCTGTTTTAGGAAATGGCAGCTTCCATGACGATCAAACATGATAGCCTTCTTGGCTATCGGATGAGATTTCTTGTGTAGCAATTTTTGAATAATGATGACCTTTGTAGTCGTTTAATAGTGGAGATTCTCTTGATTGTTTAATGGCATTCTCTTGAATGCGGCAGCCTTCTTGGCTTTTGATAGAGGTCTTTTGCATACGCCTTCGGGGTGAATCCTTTGTATCATCCGCATTGATACGGTTAACAGATATTCCCTGAATCTTCAGGCCTTAGGATAATCTAGCACATCATCCAACTTTTGACAGAGGCGGCTTACATATGCCTTTAATTTGCCAGCTTTCGAGTAATCTTGCACATCATCCGACTTTGGATAGAGGCGGCTTATAGATGTCCTTCGAATTGCCAGTTTTTGGGTAATCCTGCACTTTTATCCAATCTTGGATGTAACGCAGCTTACAGATTTCCCTTGAATTACTAGCCTTTGGGTAGTCCTGCACAATATCAATGTGGATATGTCGCGGCTTATAGATAACCCTTGGACTATCAATTTTTGGAAGTCTTGCACTTTTATCCAATTTTGGATATTATTGTGACTTACGCATTACCCTTGAACTGTCAATCTTCAGGTGATCTCGCACACTATCCAGTTTTAGATATCGCTGCATCTTACGGATAACGCTTAGTCTGTCAAGTTTTGGGCAATCTTGCACACTATCCATTTTCAGACTTCGCTGTGACTTACAAACTACCTTTGGCCTTCTAATTTAGGAAAATATGATTCATCATCCGATTTGGATAGCGTCTTATAGTTATCCCCCGAACTATATGCTTTTAGACTTTGACGACAAGTAGTATATAACAGCATCTTCTGGTGATCGATGCTTTTGAATAAGGGTGCATAAATATCCTCGATGTAAGACTCTTTCGTCTCACGCCATCTCGAATGTAAATATGCGGGATGCTAGATTTGACATAATGAATGATAATGATGATGATATCCTTATCACTAGACTCCTCCATCTCACGCGATCTCGGACGTAAACATGCTAAGGTCAATCCTGCGCAGCTAGTGCGACTTGGGGACGCCTATGAATGTCATCCTCTTTGCAGCCAGCTGGCAGAGGGACATAGTCTTCGCAGGGGATGTGTATCTGTGATATACGATGATGATGGTCTTCTTGACATGCAAATATGAATGGCCCTCTCGGCATGGTCCTCTTGACATGGCCCTCTCGGCATGCAAATATGAATGGCCCTCTCGGCATGCAAATATGAATGGCCCTCTCGACATGGTCCTCTTGACATGGCCCTCTCGGCATGCAAATATGAATAGCCCTCTCAGCATGGTCTTCTTGATATGGCCCTCTCGGCATGCAAATATGAATGGCCCTTTTGGCATGGTCTTCTTGACATGGCCCTCTCGGCATGCAAATATGAATGGCCCTCTCGGCATGGTCCTCTTGACATGGCCCTCTCGGCATGCAAATATGAATGGCCCTCTCGGCATGGTCTTCTTGACATGGCCCTCTCGACATGCAAATATGAATGACCCTCTCGGCATACAAATATGAATGGCCCTGCAATATGATGTCATACAATACGATGCAACATAATATAATATGATGCAATGCAAAATATTATGATATGATATAATGCTATGCCATGTGATGCAATATGGTGCGATATGATGCAACGCAGCATGATGCAATGTGTCATGGTGTAATATGAATGCAAAAATGTGATGTTGTGTAGTGATGTATGATGCAATATCCCATAGGAGAGTTGTGTAAAACATCACCGTTGGTCTTTATGTTGACTCCTTTGTGGGTACCTGCGCTCAAGGCAAATAGTTAGTAGACACAGTGTCGCTTTCACCAGTGACTACAGTCAAAATTTGAAAGACTTTAAAGACAACGTCTATGAAGCTAATCAAAATAACTTTTGTTCAAAAATGTGAACGAAATGATCGTGCCCACTTTCGGGCATAGCCATAAATACCGCTTTTGAAC
The DNA here is from genome assembly GCA_003996215.1 of Jaltomata sinuosa. Classification (NCBI taxonomy): domain Eukaryota; kingdom Viridiplantae; phylum Streptophyta; class Magnoliopsida; order Solanales; family Solanaceae; genus Jaltomata; species Jaltomata sinuosa. Next base: position 110,801 of record QJPP01004720.1, read on the forward strand.
ATTGTCTGTTCGGTGTTATTCCTGGCTTACCGGTAATTGGTGGAGAGTGCCATTGTTCTTTTGTTTGGGTTACCTAATTTGAAGCTGACCAAAATGTTCTGATCTTTTTGGGGACTTAAGAATGTTGTCAGTTTCTCTTTATCTGGTAGTTTATGTGAGCTACTAGAAAATTCATCCGCTTTAGGGACTTTTGCCTCTTTGGCTTCTTCCTACTGTTTTGGGCTTTTCTTGCCAAATTTTAAGGCATCTGGTCTCATTCATCTCTTTGAATGTGAGACTGCTTTCTAGTATACTTTTGGGGATAACCTGCATCCACAGAAAAATTGTTAGTTTTGTCGAGACTGGCCTGTGTTGACCTCCTTTGATCTTCTGCTCCTGGTTCTGTCTTCTACGTATTCTTTTCTAATCCCAGGTACTTGTCACCTTCGACTCTCTCTGGGCCATGTCAGACGTAAGACAAAATCACATTAAAAGAGTAAAACTAATCTTTTGTAAATACTTTTTCAAACAAGTTCTTCGAAAAACAAAGAGTTTAAAAAGAAGATATTTTTTGGAAATGTCTCTGTCTGTCATGTCATGTACTAGTTCAACGAGCATCCTTTACTCAAGGTCTTGACATTTCTGACGTACTGCTGGCGTACTACAAAGATCCTTCGTCGTCCTACCTGGGGAACTTGGAGAGATGATTTTCGAGAAATCTATCGCAGTCGGGGATTAATCCATATAGGACTGGGGATTCCTTGAAGTAGACTCTGATCTCTCGGTGTTGGGAAATTCTTCGGAGCTTAATGTTGAACTCTTGAATGAAGCTTGGCGGAAATTTTTAGATACTTCTCAAAATTTCTACCCCAGTTAAAGGTTTCATAGCGGACCTTATTCCTTTGGGCAAGAGACTTGAGACTCTGCAGGGATCACGAGATTCTTTCTCGGTATTTGCTTTAGTTGCTCTTTGGCATACTCTGCATTCTTGCTAGGGTATTCTATGGAGTCTAATGTTCTTCATATTCCAAATTTTTGAGATTCCTTTCTCGAAAATTCTGCCCCAGTTTCCATTTCCTGGAAGATACGGCTGAACCATTTGTGGCATTTCCGTATCTACAAGCATTCTCCTGTTTCGTTGACAATGACCTTCATCTTTTGAATTTTTGAGATTCCTTTCTCAAAAATATGCCCCAGTTTCCATTTCCTGGGGTGATATGACCGAACCGTTGTGGCGCCTACGTATCCCGTTGAGGCAGGAATTAGGTTAAACATAGTTCCCACACTCGAAGTGGGAGAATATTGGAAATAAATAAAAGGGATGACTGAGGCTGACAAAGGCCTCCTACGTATCTCATTCTTGAGAATTCAGGTCAAACGTAGTTCGTACAAAGAGGATAGGGATGTTCTGAGCTATTACAAGGCATAAAATGATTACAACCAGGAAACGAGATTACAGAGAAGGGAAATTAAAGGAAAACTATCCCTAAGCATAGTATCTCTTCACATCAACTGAATTGATCGGTTTGGTCCACACTTGACCGTCCATCTCGGATAGGATCAGAGCTCTTTCGGATAACACTTTCTGGATGACATACAAACCTTGCCAATTGGGTGCAAACTTTCCTTTGTATTCCTCCTGGTGGGGAAAAATGCCCTTGAGAACCAGTTATCCTATGGCAAACATGCAAGCCCTTACCTTTTTGTTGAATGCACGAATCATTCTTTGCTGGTACAACTGACCATGGCATATGACACTCATCCTTTTCTCACCAATCAACATTAGTTTCTCGTGACGAGTGCGAACCCATTCTTCATTTCTCAGTCTGGCTTCTTGAATGATCCTAAGGGATAGTATTTCAACTTCAGCGTGTATTACTGCCTCCGAACCATATACCAACACATAAGGGGTCACTCCGGTCGAAGTCCTGACGGTCATCCGGTATCCCAATAATGCATAAGGCAATATCTCGTGCCAAGATCTATGATTGTCGACCATTTTTCTCAAGATCTTCTTGATATTCTTGTTGGTGGCTTCCACAACTCCATTCATTTGTGGGAGGTATGCGGTTGAATTACGGTGAGTGATCTTGAATTGCTCACATATTTCTTTCATCAAGTGACTATTTAAGTTTGTTCCATTGTCGGTAATAATTGACTCGGGGATCCAGAATCGACAGATTAGGTTGTTTTTAACAAAATCAGCTATAACCTTCTTGGTTATGGACTTGTAAGAAACGATTTCTACCCATTTTGTGAAATAATCAATAGCTACCAAAATGAATCTGTGTCCATTTGAGGCAGGTGGTTCGATGGGACCAATGACATCCATGCCCCAGGCTACAAAAGGCCAAGGTGCACTCATAGCGTGAAGCTCTCTAGGTGGCACTCGAATCAAATCTCTGTGGATCTGGCACTTGTGACATTTTTGCACGAACTTACTACAATCATTTTCCATGGTTATCCAAAAGTACCTGGCTCGCAAGATCTTCTTGGCTAGGATGAACCCATTTATGTGAGGACCACACATTCCATCATGTACTTCTTCTAACAACCTTGCGGCTTCAACTGAGTCAACACATCTTAAGAATCCAATATCCAGAGTGATCCTATACATGATTTCTCTATTGAGGAAAGAGTTATTAGCCATTTGGCGAATTGTCTTGTTTTGATTAGCGGTCACATCCTCGGGATAGGCTCCAGCTTCTAGGTACCTCTTAATATCATAATACCATGGTTTTCCATCTGATTCTGCTTTGACTTGTGCACAGTGTGCAGGTTGCTCTTTGATATCTATTACCAATGGGTTGATGTAATTTTGATCCGGATGCTGAATCATGGAGGATATGGTTGCCAAGGCATCAACAAACTCATTCTGAATCCTCGAAGTATGCTTGAACTCGATCTTCCTGAATCTCTTGCACAGATTTTGGACCATCTTCACGTACAACACGATCTTGGGGTTCTTCACAGCTCACTCACCTTGAACTTGGTGAATTAGCAAGTCAGAATCACCGATGACCAAGAGTTATCGGACATTCATATCAATAGTCAGTTGGATACCGAGAATACAAGCTTCGTACTCGGCCATATTATTGGTGCATGGGAAACATAGTTTGGCTGTCACTGGGTAGTGCTGACCAGTTTCTGACACCAAGACTGCTCCAATGTCTGAACCTTTGAAGTTGACCGCTCCATCGAAGAACAATCTCCAACTTGGGTATGACTCAACAATATCTTCACCTACGAACATGATTTCTTCATCGGGAAAGTAAGTTCGGAGTGGTTCATAATCTTCATCAATCGGATTTTTTGCTAGATGGTCTGCTAAGTCCTGTCCCTTGATTGGTTTTTGAGTCATAGGCATGGACTTTTGGAATATGTACTTCAGAGGGTCTATTCTGGAAATGAGATATGTTGTATAGGATGACAAATAATGTCTCAACTTCTGGGCGACCCAAGTCAAAGCACAACAAGTCCATTCTAGCAAAGTATAACGAGCCTCATACGGAGTGAACTTCTTACTCAGATAATAAATAGCTCGTTCTTTCTTTCCAGTTTTATCATGTTTCCCCAAGACACACCCAAAGGCATTTTCTGAAACTGACAGATATAGTAATAATGGACTTCCTTCTCTTGGAGAAACCAATACCGGTGGACTGGACAAGTAGTTTTTGATATGATCAAAAGCTTACTGGCACTCCTCGGTCCAATTAGTCGGCGCATCTTTCTTTAATAACTTGAAGTTAGGTTCACAAATAACTGTTGATTGGGCTATGAACCTACTAATATAATTCAATCTTCCCAAGACGCTCATGACTTCTTTCTTGGTCTTCGGGGGAGGCAACTTTTGAATTCCTTTGATCTTTGAAGGATCGAGTTCAATGCCCCTTCTACTGACTATGAAACCCAACAATTTGCCAGCTGGCACCCTGAAAGCACACTTAGCGGGGTTCAGCTTTAGATTGTATTTTTGTAGGCGGTCAAAGAACTTCCTCAAATGGGTCAAGTGATCCAAACTCTCACGGGATTTTACAATCACATCATCCACATATACCTCGATCTCCTTATGAATCATGTCATGGAAAATGGTTGTCATGGCTCGAATGTAAGTAGCACCCGCGTTCTTGAGACCAAACGGCATTACCCGGTAGTGATAGACACCCCAGGGTATGATAAAGGTTGTCTTTTTAGCATCTTCTTCATCCATTAAGACCTGATGGTATCCAGCAAAACAATCCACGAATGACTGCATTTCGTGCTTCGCGCAGTTATTAATAAGGATATGGATATTGGACAATGGAAAGTTATCCTTGGGACTAGCCTTATTCAGATCTCGATAGTCAACACAGATTCTGACCTTCCCATCTTTCTTGGGAACTGGTACAATGTTGGCCAACCAGGTCGGATACTTTGTAACCTCTACCACTCCAGATTGAATTTGTTTGGTAACTTCTTCCTTGATCTTCAGACTTAGATCAGGCTTGAACTTTCGAGTCTTCTGCTTGATCAGGTTAAATCCTGGATTGATAGGCAGTTTGTGAGAGACTATGTCTGTGCTTAGTCCTGGCATGTCACTGTAGGACCAAGCAAATATGTCGATGTATTCTTGGAGCAATATGATAAGTTCTCTTTTTTGTGTTTCTGTCAAATGGACACTGATTCTGGTTTCTTTGACTTCTTGGTCGTCTCCTAGATTGACCATCTCGGTTTCCTCTAGATTAGGCTTTTCTCGGTTCTCAAAGTCTTTTAATTCTTCTATCAGTTCCTTAGGAACCATAGTTTCCTTATCATATTCCTCGAAATCATCATCATCAAACTCAGTTTGTTCGTTAAGCTCTTGACATGACATGACAGTGGCAGGTTTTATCCTATTATTACTGAAATCAAAACGAAACCAGTTAGAAAATAACAAGCAAGCATAAATAATTTTTAATGGCAGATATTTTCAAAATAAGGAGGCTTTTATTTAAACTCCAGAAATATTTACAAACTATTGCTACCGCCTACATAAATGCAGGTGCATGCCTTTTGGAAAGCAGTAAACAGTATGAGGAAATTTAAAACATAAAGGGCGGGTTGTGGAGCCTCATCCGGACCGTCACCGAATTTTGTAAAAACAAAGTCTTTGTCTACCCAGCCGAGTGGAGAGTAGCCAAGGGAGTAGCGACCCAGTTTCCCAATTTCTTGCCGGGTTCGATGTTCCCGATTGTGGTTATTTCGGGAGCTTCTTCCACTATAGCATCACACTCCTTGAACAGTTCCCCTATTCCATCCTCCAACCCATCGCTTGGAGGACTGACGCGCACTGGGAAATATTGATACAAATGAGGAAGAGGCTTGGGCAGTCCTGACCTCTTATTTTCTTTGTTGCTGGCTTCACCTTCTTGGATCACATACCCCAATTCGTGCTTGCTCAACTATCCAGGGATACTCAAAGGTTCGATCCGACCGTCAGAGTTCCTTCCTAGCCCCGAGCCTGGTTCATAACCACACCTCAACATTGTGGTCGCAAGCATTTTGTAAATGGGTGGCATGGGAGTTTGAGAAGCCAGGTCCTCTTCTGTGGCATTCACAATTTCCACTGTGTAGAAGTCACTCCCTCTTGGGACCTTTTCAATTTTGGGGACACAACCATTTGAGTGACTTAGGTGGCTTCCCTCTCCATGAATCACTACTTCCTGCCCTTCCCAAACGAATTTTAGCATCTGGTGTAGGGTAGATGGCATAGCTCCGGCTTCGTGAATCCATGGCCGCCCCAAAAGCAAATTGTAACTAGTGGTAATATCCATGACCTGGAACTCTGTCCGAAATTCAGTGGGTCCTATCTGGATGTATAAGTTGACTTCTCCAAGGGTATCTCTCTATCCTCCATCAAAGGCTCTCATATTGATCCTGCTTTGAGGAATCTTCTCCAAATCGTATTCCAACTGGGTTAGTGTAGACAATGGACAAATGTTCAATCCTGATCCGTCATTGATTAGTACCCTATTCACGACCTTTTCTTGACTCTGAATAGTGATATGTAGAACCTTGTTGTGCATCACGCCTTCAAAAGGCAACTCATCTTCACCTAAATAGATGCGGCAGCTTCCCAGGACTTAGCTTGCCATGGCAGTCAAATTTTCTGCACTGGTACCCGTGGGCACGTAAGCTTCATTTAGAACCTTGAGTAACTCCTGTCTATGGTATTGGGAACTCATCAACAAAGCCCAAATAGAAATCTGAGCTGGGGTCTTTTCCAAATGCTTCACAATTGAATACTCCTTGGGTTGCATCCTCCTCCAAAATTCTTCTGCTTCACCTTCAGTGATTGGCCTTTTCTGAAGACTCTTCTTATAAGAATCATCTGCCATATTATCGGGGACATAAGATCTCCCAAATCTTGTCATGCCGTGAGTTGTGGTGCTTCAATTACGGACTCTTTTTCAGCCGGCACCAACACAGCAAATTGCGGCTTCTCCGTGATGCTCAAAGAAGCTACAGACCTTTCTAGTTCCTCAGGCATTCTGGGGCTCGCCGGTACTATGGACTTGCTTGTGAACCATTCTTCCTCTATTTTGATCATGTTTACAGTGGCTCTTCCATGATTCAGAAGTGTGTTGTTATTAACATTAGGCGGTGTTGTCTGTAAGGTGACTACCTTCTGATCGATCAAATCTTGAATCTTGTGTTTTAGATTGATAAAATCCTATGTACTGTGCCCTGTGCCTCCCGAGTGATAGGCACAATATCGATCAACTTTGTAGAAAGGAGAGTTGACGTTGCCTGGTTTTTTCAGTCTTTTATACAACTGAGTTTGGGTTTTGGCCAATTGAGTGAAAGTTCGAGGAACTTTCTTTTCCAAGTTCGGTCGAGGGAGACCGGGGTTAGCAGGAGGAGGAACCCAGTGGTTGTTCTGATTTTTAGGAGCCCTTTGGTACACTTGAAAATTTTGGGGAGAGGTTTGGTAGGTGGGCTGCATATTTGGAATTGGAGCTTGGTATGTGGGCTGTATATTTGGCATTGGAGTTTGGTAGACAGGCTGTGTATAGGAGATAGGTTGAGGGTTTTGCGAAACTGGGGGAGGGGTCGTTGGAACAAGTGGCTTCTTATAACCAGCTCCGAAGGGTTTATGTGGTTTTGGACTAGGATTAAAAGACACCAAAGATACCTCATCTCTCTTTTTCTTCGGGGGGACCGGTTGGTCCTGAAGAAACTGGGGTCTTGGCGATCTTGCCACTGCGGAGACCTTCTTCTACAATCTCTCCGATTTTGACTAAGTCGGCGAACTAGGCCTTTACCGCTGATATCATCTTATCATAAACTTCTGAATCCTAAGCGTGCATAAACACCGTGCTTATTTCTTCCTCGTTCATGGGAGGTCGGACTCTCGCAACCTCTTTTTTCCACCGGTAAGCATAATCCCTTAAATCTTCATTGGACTTCTGCCTAATGCGTCCTAGGGAATAGCGATCCGGGATGACTTCTATGTTGTATGCAAATATCTGGGCAAAGTCTCGGGCAAGATCGCTCCACTTGGACCACTTTTTCAATTCTTGGGAGGCAAACCATTCCAACGCCTCTCCATTCAAACTTCGACTAAAGAGTCTCATTAGTAGGGAGTCATTTTTTTGGGCGCCGACCATCTGATCACAGTAACTCCGTAGATGGGCTTCGGGACTCCCAACACCATTGAAAATTTCGAATTTTTGAATTTTTAACCCTTCTGGTAGTTTCATCTCAGGGTGAATGCAGAGATCATCATAATCGTAGCCTTTTTCATAAGGCAAACTCCGCAACTCTCGAATCTGGGCCATTTCCTCCCTTATTTGTGCCATATCGAGGTCACGTTTCAATTCTGCGGCCTTCAACTCTTTTCATTTTTCTTCATAATGGTCTAACTCAGGGTTCTCCTGGAGGATGGGGTATGGTTCTGTTATGGTATGAAAAGTGGGAGGTAGGTTCTGCACGAGTAGAGGCTGGATGTGTGGAACAGTATTTGGGTACGTGGGGGTAAAGTTATGTGGGTTAATGACGTTGGTGACATTAGGATGGTTGTTTTGAGAGTTCTAGGTGTTTTGTGGAGTGTTCCGGAGGTTTGGAGGGTTTTGTGGGAGATAGGCACCTGGGTTGTTGTTCTGGTTAGTATGTTGAACAAGGGGAGTACGGGTCTGGTATTGGGACTTGACGAGGGAGGGGTTATTATGGATGGGTTCGTCTGAAGGTCTGGGAATGAAAGAGGAGGGGATGTCTTTTGGTTGATTTCCGGCTTGCCTGGAATTGAATGGAGGGTTTTGAAGAGGAGGCTGAGAGTCGCCCAAAGCAGGAGTATTGGCGGCGATTTCCAAGCTACCCATGTATTTTGCCTTCTGCACTTCTTCCTGCATCTTTTCTAATTTCATCGCAAGCTCTGCGATTATTTCATTTTGTTCAGCGATGACGCTGTTCCTTATAGCCAAGGCATTTTCTTCCTCGCTATCAGTCATTCTTTCTTCAGACAAGCGAGGGTCAGAGGATGTATTCAAGTGTGCTTTAGAGCGAGTGAAGTAAGAGTGTTCATCCAGTTTTGGTCAACACAAACCAGTTTCTTTTATCTGTTGAAACGAAAAACAACTCAAAGGCCACTATGTTAGGTTTCATTAGTGACAAATAATACAAGATATATGGCAAGAAATAAACACATAGGAATTGATTTAAACATATAAAAGTTGCTTTTCATCAAGGAAATTGATCCACGGGTGGTTTTGACTCAATCGTTTCAAAGGACAGGATTTTGTCCGTTGATTTGGGATAAGTAGGTTTTGTCAGGAAAGGTTGACTTTGTTGATCTTGTAACATCTCTGCCTATTGTTCTCCCGAACTCTTCGTCGTCTTTGTCGATGTGAAAAAAATGACAACTTCTTTAAGACATGGGCCGGGCCTTGAAGGCTGCCTACGTATCTCATTAAGGAGAATTCAGGCCCTACGTAGTTCAAACTTGTGATAGATAAGTTATCTCATTTCATTTCATCCACTATTCTAAATACAAAGGGAAAGCAAAAAACGACATCAAAAATAAAATAAAGAAACTGAAAGCTAAAATTCTGCTACTTCCGCTACTTTCAGCTCTGGATGGTGGGATCTTTCTAGACTTTTCTTGGTTTTTGTCTTCAAGTATGATAAGGGAAACTCCAGCTCAATCTTTCTCATGTCAATGAGATATTCCAAATCAACCCAAAAGTGACGACAGGTATCGATATCATGGCCTCCAACCCCTTTGTGATAGAGGCAAACCTCTTTCCCTTGGCGCCAAACCCTAGGCATCTTCCCCTGTTTCTTTTCCACGGGTTCCAGGATCCTGGCTTGGACCAGCTTAGCATAGATTTCATAGTAAGTGTCCTGGAAGATGGTGAAATCATAGTGATAAATTGTCATTTCCTCAGTGATAGGCATGCCATAACTAACTTGGTCATAAGCAAGGATGGTTCGGGGGCCCCATAGATGGCTTATCTGGCCTCTAGTGATTATATGGTAAATCTGGTCCCTTAAGGCATTACATTCTTCGGTAGTGTGGCCTTTATGATGTGGATGATAGGCGCATTCTTTGTGCTCATTGTGTGGGTGACATCCAAATCCCTCAGATTGGTCAGGATGCAGGACCCCCATAGCTTTCAGGGTCTCATAAATTTCTGAACAGAGAATCACCTTTGGATTTTTAGCATATTCTCGGAAGTGAACTTTGAGGGTGATGGGCTTCCCTCCTGGCCTGAATCTTGAAGGCCAAATAGCATCACCCTTGACCTTGGTCCAGTGGCGGACTCTCATGTCAAAGAGTTGGGTCCTTTCAACAGTGATCTCCATGGGCACTTGCTTATTGTCTTCAGGTTCTTCGGTTACTCCTTCCTTCCCTTTGTTGACCTGCTCCACCCCTCCAATAACATCTTCAAACTTTAGGAGAAGTTCTTTGAGTTCTAGGTCAAAGTCTGGTTCGGTCTTAGTCTCGGATCTATCCAGTATTCGGTCAATCGCAGCAATCTTTTTCTTAGCCTTGGCGGTCTGCTCCTCAATCTCCTTGGACCGAGCTAAGGTGATTTCCATAATTTGGTCAACTTTTTCATGTTTTCTCTGGACTTCCTCCACTTCCTCCTGGATTCTCAGCATTCTCTCTCGTAGAATCACGGCTTCCATTTCAACCTTTCCTAAAAGAACGGAGATTTTTAGGAAGTTTTTAGAAGGTTTTCCGGTTTTTCGGAGAAACTTGGAAGACTTGGAGTATTTTGGTTGGACTTTGTATAATAGGCTTTATATTTGCCTACGGTGTTCTAAAAAAATTCGGCATGGAGTGGACCAATTTTCCTGATTCAAGCAACACACATAGCACATAAAACAGTTTTATATTGCACATAATCATCGAGATAAACATCGAGTCCTAATTGGTGACCCTTTTTGTGCCAAGGGTAGGCCTAGTGTATTTTACAGAGGTATATGCCTTTAAATTGATCCATTATCCCCAAAACATGTTTTCATTAATAATAGAAAGAGACAGAAGCCTCTACAACTAAATAGCAAGGGGACACAAAAGCATGAAAACTAAAACGGTCCCACGCAGGGGATAGAATAGGCAATCCCACGCAGGGGACAGAATAGGTAATCCCACATAGGAGACAAAATAAGCAATCCCACGTAGAGGATAAAATAAGAAATCCCATGCAGGAGATAAAAACACAAAATCCCACGCAGGGGACAAAATAGGCAATCCCACGCAGGGGAGAAAATAAACAACCTACAATGGTTCTAAGCGCCAGAAGGTCCTGCACCGGTTCTCGCTCTTTTGGGTTTATCTACCTCTTGCCACATAAAATACCTATCCATGACCAAATGGGTCCCAGCCATCAAGGCTCTAGTCCCAGAGTCCATCCCTCCTATGATCTCGATTTGTTAATCCATGCGGTTGTCTAACTCAATTAAGCAATGTCTAGCATCTCCCAATTCTAGCCTAGTCCGTTTCAATTCCTCCTTCAGGTATTGTATGGTCAGAGAATCCTCCCTATGTTGTAGGTAGTGTGCCACCTCGCTCCTTGTGTATTGTTCTTGAAGTCTATGAAGTCGGATTTGGTGTTTGGACTCGACATCGACCACTCGACAAGGCACATTCAGACCTGGTTCGATAGTCCCAGCAAGGTTCTTTTTCATCCACTCTTTGTATATGTTGCTGCAAGGTGGATCTAGCCTATCTTCGGCCTTAGGTTCCTCAATTTTATTTTTCTTCCATTCTTTTCGAGCCATATCTTTGAATGCTACCACACCACCCTCATGATCGATTATGAACTTGCCCATTTTTGCCACTTGGGGTGTTTCCTGCTTTAGCTCGAACTGTCTACGAACTCTAGCGGGGACATAAGGACGGGTTCCTCGAAGGCCTAAAAGTACCAAGAAAGGCAATGTATCGCCTCGTGTGATGTACTTTCCCGAGTTGAGGTCTCTAATTACCCACTGAATATTATTATCCTTTAAGCTGCGAAACAGAGTGAACCAAAATCCTTGGTTGGGTTTTCGCTTGTACTTGTTTATGGTTAGCCACATGCTATGGGATGCGAAGTTATCCAACCTCATCAAGTGGTCCAACTCCTCAGTGTAGGAACATTTAAGTAGATTCTTGATCATCCACCATTGCAGGATTAAATTACACCCTTGAATGAACCGCTCGCCCTCTTGACATTTACCCAAAGCTCGGTAAATGTCGGCAAGTATCATGGGAGCCAGCGTGTAATACTTGACGAAAGACCCGAACTTGATTTTGTAGAAGATGGCGTGTGTAACCATGACTACACTCAGATGGATGGCATGGTTCGGTCCTTGCGGGAATATCATGGTTCCAAGAAGGCTCACGACGAACGCGAAGACTCTTCGATTTTTCCAGTCTTTTTCAGATCCGAACTCATGACCAAACTTTTCAAAGGCGTTGAAGCGCCCAAACCTATAGTGTAGCTTCCGAAAAGGGATGTTTGGTCCATCAATCCTTCTGAGCCAACTATCATCTTTGATCAAGAATGCCTCATTGATTTGTTGTCAGTCCCACACCTTTGGGAAGAGGATATCCTTATCTGGTGATCTTTTTCTTTTTTGACACATGCCTAGACTTTCATAGCTCGCAACCACTTCTTCGATGGTTGGGGTAAGTTCCACACTCCCAAATTGATAAACCATATTTTTGTTATCCCAAAAGGCGGTTAGGACTTGAATCAATTTGGGCCACGCCTTCATGTTCATGAGAGAGGGAAAATATCCGATGTGCCTTCGGACCAACTTCCTATCATCTGTGTTCGTGCATTCCTACCAAACTTTTAGGAGGTCATCAGGCTTTGTTACCATCCGAAATCTCCAAGCGGGACATGGTGGACCCATCCTACAAAACAGATAAATCAATTAAGGTACCCTCCCTCCCGGGTGATAATGGATAAATTCAATGGCATATACTCTGTCAAAGCAAATAAGCATGGTCGTCTGTAATTGACTCGTGGTCAATAGACGCAAGTCGGTCTTTCTAATGGGCCCAATACCCCTAAGGTATTGGGTCGTCTTAGGAAAATGCCTAAAATCAAGTTTTGGTTTAGCTCTTCGCTAGGTGTCTAAGAGTTGGTTGTTTTGAAATAGACCGGGTCCCAAGCGGACAACTTGGGTTGAGAATATGATAGCCATTGGACGTATGACGTACCCATAAACTATCATATTCTTGAGAAAGTGTTTTTGTGGTGGGGGGCCATGGGAACATGAACCCCCTTAAATATAAATAAAATCGAGAGTCGTTTGGCGAAATATGCGATGATACGCAATGACAGTTATAATTTGCGAGAATTAAATACATAAATTATAAATAACTACTTTACTAATTATTACAAACCCGAATAGTTAATCACAAGGTTAGTTACAAACAATATGGTTAGAACCTAGTTGAATTATCCCCAGTAGAGTTGCCATTTCTGTTTTGATCCTTTTTGGGCAAGGACGTGAAAAAAATGACTTGTTTATTGAAAATCATTTCGAAAATCTAATTAAAGTTTTCAAAACGCTTTCAATTTAAAGCAAGAGTCGCCACTTAGTTCTTATAAAGTAAAAACTAAGTAAAACTTATAAGAACTTTTAAAATCCCAAAACAGATAAAGATTTCGAAAGTTAAGAGATTAAGGGTAAGGGTTCAGATTAATACTCTTGGAAGGGTGTTAAGGCACCAAGAGTATCCGCTAACTCGCGGTTGCCCGGGCTTGTTTGAAAAACTAACTTGTTGACTAACTTTTGAAAATGGGGGTTGATTTATATGAAAAAAAACATCTTGTTATAAAGAGTTGATTTTAAAAGGAGATAATATATATGAAAGAGTTGTTTTTACACATGAAGAAAAAAGAGTTCATACTTGACAAAAATCTTTTAAGAACAGTCGAAGTAAAAAATAGTAATTAATATTAAAGATGTTTAAACAGAAACTTTGACTTTGTTTTAGGAATAATTCAACTAAGTTTACAAAGTCAGTCCAAATTATACAATTAAAACTAATTAATAATTAAGAATTTAAGACATAATTAAATTACTAACTAATCCTGTCCTAATTTCTAGTGTGTGGGCCCTCTTTAGGCCCACCGCCGTTCTTTGGACTTGGTCCATTTCTCTTTCACTTTTCTGCCCTTTTTGGGCGGCTGCTGCTACTTGATATTTTGGGCTTTGGCCCATTTTATTTATTTAGTCCATTTGGACTATTTCCGCTGATGTGCGCTTGGGCTTGGCCCATTTTCCTTCGGCTGTTGCTGCTTCCTTTCAATAACTCAGCCCTTTTCGGGCTTAATCAAGCTGGACCAATGGACGGTATTGGGCTAGGCCCAACTAGAAGATGCAGGGAGGAATTTTGGGAGTCCAATTGGACTCCACCAGATTTTATGCATAGAAAGGAAATAAAATAAGGATTAACACATATCTTAAATAAATTAAGCAAGAGTAATTAAGCAATATATAAATTTCATACTTAAAATAGTATTTCCTAACGACCAATTTACCAATACACACGGGAATTCATACAAAGTTAAAACATGTGAAATAGGATATTTAGACAACAAAATCACAAATTTTATCACCTAAGGCTTGTACTATCACACTTACAAGACTAACAAAGACTCATGAAGGCTATTCCATTTTTTCAGAAATCAAAAGGAATAAGGAGTTGATTTAAATAAGTCACATATACACAAGTTTGAAAGGAAAGAGTGTGGCATGGTATCATAGAGGCACACATCAGACTCAATACACTTGACCATATTCAATGTCTAAGCTAGAGAGTTTAACATGCTAAAATGCATATTTGAATCACATAAAGGACTCTTGTAATCAGAAGAGTAGCACAGTTCATTCAACAGGGAAGACTTATTTCAATATCACATATCACCAAATGGAGGTAAATTAGAAAAAAACAAGAAGGCCAGGCAGATTTTTAGACACCAATTACTAGTATAACTAGTTGAAAATCACATGAGAACATAGGGGAGGGATATCTAAGGGGGTTGTTATCATGGTAAATACTAGAGTCATTTCACAGTTCATACATGTAACATAGGCAGAACAAATTAGACTTAACATCATGCCCTAAAGCAATAACTAAGTCCTACCAGTTCACAATGCATACATAATTTATCAACATCTAAAATAACATCTTACTTAAAACAAATCATAATTAATTCACAGTCTATATGGAGCATACAAAATAGGCAGAAGTTAAGATCTTTATAGAAGATAGAATAGAGGAACTTGCAGGGGTGATGAACATATCATGATGGGATATGCCTCACCTCTAGCTCCTAATCATAACAGAACTTACATACACACACAACAACACAGAGTTCAGATCTTTAAACTTAGACTTAAGCTAATTCTAATCCATGGTAAATAGGCTCACATATAGTCATTTAGCATGATCAAATTATTTAAAGAGAAGAGGGTAGAGCATGAGATAAAGAAAACATGGGGGGGAATAGGGAAAGGTTTGAACAATCAGTAATCACTCTAACATCAAGTCTAGAGCCTCTAGCACTTTCATAACAAACAAAGAATCAAATAGAAGTCATGAAGTTTTAAAAGGTCACAGTGTTCAGAGATTGCTACACATACCAACTTAAACATGCGAGAATGACACCAGAACTTAATCAATTCATATGCACAAGCTAACATCATCCTATAACCATTTTGACATTAGCAAGACAGTAAAGGGGAAAAAGGAAGAGGAAAATAGGATCTCTGCCAAGTTAAGAGAAATAGGGGAAACAAGGAGGGGTTGAACATTCTTGTATTAGTAAACAAGTATAAAATCTATGCTCACAGCGTATACATGTTATACAATTTAATCAGTAGAACTATGAAAAAAAATCAGAACTCAAAGTTGACCTAAATATCATCCTAAGTGTAAGAAAATAACACTAACAGTTCATGTGCACAAGTTTTTTTCACACATAGCTAATTATCATGAGTGAAACAGGGAAGGGAAATATGAGAACAGATCAAAAACCAAAGAAATTAAAGATATTAAGAACAACAAGAAGGGTAAAGCATTTCATGAACAAAACTAGACCTAAGTCCTACTAACAGATTCATACTCATATTTATAGCATTTGCATATCGTAGGTCAAACATAAACTAGTAAAACCGTGGGGTTTCTACAGGGAAAGGGAAGCAGTGTTAAAAGATGATAACAAACATCCATTTAGACATGAATAAAAAACACTAATACTTAACCAATACATACATGAAATTGCAATATTTAGACAGGCTTAGTAAAATAAAATAGGAGCATGATTATGACAAGGGGTTGGGGAAAAACAAGAGAAAAGATCAAACATTTCATAAACAAAACATGATAGATTTTACATCATTTAGCAACAAACTTGACTACAAACTTATACTTACACATAATGTTTACACAAACAGTGACAACCATGTTTTTTCTAAGCAAAATTGCTACTCAAAATCACAATAATAACATCCTAAAATCGAAACACATATCATAATATAGCAAACAAGACCAGAAATCCAGATTTTAACTCAGCATTGAACATTACACAACAAAAGAAAAGAAAAGGAAATAGTAAAGAGAGGTGGATGAGGATTATACCTCTTTTAGGGCAGTAACTTGTACGTTGAACCTCACCAAAAAGTTTCAACACCACTGGATTAATAAAAAACTACTTAGAACTCGAATTTTTTTTAGTGATTATTTCCAAAC
Organism: Jaltomata sinuosa; assembly: GCA_003996215.1. NCBI lineage: Eukaryota > Viridiplantae > Streptophyta > Magnoliopsida > Solanales > Solanaceae > Jaltomata > Jaltomata sinuosa. The sequence continues at coordinate 126,999 of QJPP01004720.1, forward strand.
TAACTGACCGGTTTCGTGAGGTTAGAGAATCGATTCTCCAGAACCCCTAATATTTCCCCAAAATCAGCTTCTTTTACATGCAGCTAGGGAAGGGGGTATTTATAGGAGAAATCGGGGTAAAAAGGGGGGAAAATAGAGAGGTTTCTTAGGGATTTTGCTGAGGAATTCAAATTCCTCAGCTGGAGCAACATTCACAGCAACAACTTGTACGAATTTGTACAAGTTTTCGCAGACTTAGTGGAGGGGGGTGACACCTGGTGGGTTCTAGAATCTTCTAGACTTGCCAACACACCTTTTGAAGGAGAAAAATGGGCAGAAAATGGAAACGTTAGAGGGGTTTAGGGGTTGAAGCTGTGAGCAACGTTGAAGGCTGTTGCTGGGGTTAGGGTTGTCATTTTTTAGAACGACGAAAGGGTGAAAGACGGGGAGGCATACTGGATTGCTGAGGTATTGTACAAAGCGCGTTGCTTTGTACAACAAGGGAGACGACGCGTGAGAGAAATGGAGGAGAGAAGAGAGAAGCGGCTAGGGTTTCTGGGGTGTTGAACGAAGAAGGAGAGAAAAGAAGGGGTCTATTTGGTTGAGTTTTGAGAGAGAAAAGGGAGAATAGAGGTGTGATAAGGCGGATAGAAGGGTTTGGGTCGGTTGGGTCGGGTCTTGAGCGGGTTAGGGGGTTTTGGATTGGGCTAGGGAAAATTAAAAGGGGACAGGGTTGAGCGGGTCAGGGATTTTGAGGCCCAAACAACTGAAATATTAAGGGGTTATAAGGGTGAGTTCCAAATGTGGCCACTTTAGGTTTAGAAAATAGCCAATTTGGTGAAGAATAAGTAAAATTTTGCTATAATTGATATAACAGGTTTAGGGATGAATTAATTTAAATTAGTTTAGAGCTTTAATAAACTGAAACAATTTAAAATAATTATCATATTTGACACTTAATCAATTCTTTAATTAATTATAAAATTAATTTTTCAATTAACTCTTATTTGAAGTAATTTTGGAGGAACATTACATGCTTAGTCTTTTAAAGAGATTTTCTTATGAAATCAAATTTTAAAAATAATTCTTTAAGTAATTTTATATAAATTTCACATATTTAAATATGAAGAATATAAATCATTACTTAGAACTATTGGTAAAGCTAATTTGAAAATATTTTGTTCTTTTTGATAAAACAATTATTTCAAAAATTGTTTAAAATTTAAAAAGCTCCAAATTAATTTGCAATGTGGCGGGTAAAAATTGGGTGTCAACAGTAGGTTGTAAGCGTGGAAGAAAAGTTAGGTGAGGATTATTCATGTGAAATAGTTAGATGAGAAATTTTAGTATGTCTCTTTGTAGAAGTTCTTCAGGTTACAGCTCCTAGATATGCTAGAAAGAAGGGAGAAGTCTTGGATAATATGAGCTACAAACCATAGGGTGATCATAGTGATAGGCTTAAAATTCATGATGAAATACATGTGGGCTTTTTCTTTGTGCGCCTAGTGACCCATTGATTAGACCTGAAGGATAGTTAATTTTCGTGATAAGAAGGAATATCATTCTTGGGAGGTAATTCCAGACGTAAGAGATTTAGTCAAGATAGGCTTGAACATAGTGAAAGCAGGTAGTTAGACTAAGACCTTAGTATTCAGAGGAGTTAGTGTAGTTGAAAGGTGTTTCTAAGCTTAAGAGTTGTCAACCGTAGTAATTAAGGCAAGAATAGTCTTGTTCTTACTCCTAGCCCAGGGTGCTGATAAACGCTTAAATCATGGCTCTTCAATTAGGAGGTCACGACGATCGCGTAGTCAAAACAAAATTTATAATTCCCAACGAGTGTCAGAGTCAAACCCAAGAGAACAATGTAGTCGCGATTGAGCTAATAAAGAATCTAAGCAACTTATTGAAGTTCAAATAACAAAAAGGGAAAATATATCTAAAAAAGAGGGGGGTTTAACTATAACTAAAAGATAAAGAAAATCAAATAAAAGATAAATTGATCAATGGATTTCTTTGCTTTCGCCAAGCAAGGACAACAAGGGGGATATGGGCTTGGAAATTCAAATTCACAAGACTTGCATCCGGTTGACACCTAGGTAGTCTTGGCTATAGGTATGCCTAATTGTCTCTCGACCAATCAAGCATATATATCGTGTGTTTTCTCTTGAACTAACACGAGTAAGTAATAAACCAGCCAAATAACTTGGGGGGTCGTCCTATCTCTAGCTCGGACCCTTAAATGAGAGATTTTGCGATTGGAGCTATGTCTAGCCTCTAATCTAGATAGATTCCCAAGTTCCCACTGTTGAAACTTCCTGAATTTAGGGAAATTCTTTCTCGGGCAATAACCCAATCAGTAAGCTAAGTCAATGTTTGCAACCATTGACAATGGAGGATTCAATAGATCCAAATAATCAAACCAGAACAAAATCTATATATGAATTCAATAACCTACAAAGTATTATCTCTAATACAAACCCAAAATCTTAAGTCAACAAACACACCAAATAAATAACAATTAACAACAAGAGTTGAAGAATGGAATCTAAATATTTTACAATACAAAGCATCCAAATCTTCACTCCTATGGTGTTGGTTGATGAACCTTGCTCCCAAACTTGTTCAAAAGTTGTGAAAATAGCCAGAGATATGTTTCAAGACGGCTTAGGAGTGTTTTATGTGAATTGGGGTTTCTCCGGATGTGAAATTCCAAATCTGCCCAGCTGCTCCGATTTCCTTCTCTGCCTACGCGGAATGTCAGCCGCATATGCGAAGTGTCTTTGTCTGGTTGACCTTCGCATACGCGGTCAAAGGGTTGCATTCGCAGAGTTTTGACTTGGTTGGCCTTCACGTTCGTGGCTAGGACACCGCGTTTGCGAAGGCATGTGTTGCTGCCAGCTACTTGCTTCTCCGAATGGCCACCTTTTGACTTGTTTTCATCCGAATTCATCCCGAACACTTCGAAAACACAATGACCTGCAAGATAGAAGTAATCCATGTCAGTTGCCCTATTTTTCCATTTAAACTAGCAAAAGCATAAGCTTAAAGGCTAAATAAGTACGTAAAATACCGACTCATCAAACCCCCAAACTTGAACTATTGCTTGTCCTCAAGCAACTAAAGCTTTTAACACAAGAGGCATACAACACAAGTGCAAATGACAATACGACAAGCCAAGGAAAACCCATTTCAAGCACCAAACATGACTTCGGTTGGTACTAATGATTAGTCAATCACATGATAACTTACTCTAAGCATTTCCTTCAATTCAAAAAACCAACTCATGATGCAAATGCACAATAAGAACAAGCGAGTGACAACAACCAATACTCAAGATGTGACTCAAACCACTAGCTTACCAAAACATGCTCATTTGACTCATTTTCGGAGTTTATCAATGTCACCAACTATCCTAATTCGCATGCCCTTACAAGAACGAAAGTCCCAAAAACACATTATGTACAAAGACAATCACAAGGGACAAATACAAACACTCACACTCACAAGAAATTTCAAGTGCACACACGTCGAACCATAGGCTTGCCCTTCATGTAAATCGCCACTAATGTAGGGTAGCCAAGCTCGAAATCACCAAGGACTTGCGGGTTACGATGTTGTCTAGGGCTAAGGTGAGGATCATTTAGTTCAAGTGACTATACCTCCCCGGTGCTCTTTGTTTTCATTTCAAACACCGCTCACATTTTTTAATTTCAACTTCACCTTATTTCTCCCTCACACAACCCAAGATTTCTCCTTTTTAACTCATGATCATTCACACCTTATATCACCTTCACTTGGTAGCACCATTTTTTGCTTTTCAATTTGCTCGTTAGATTGACCTTTTGGAGCAATTTTCAATTTTTGAAGCAAGGTTCTACCTTGCACTTGAAGTGCATTTCTTTTCTTCTCCTTATTTGATCACATGCACCCCCAAACTTAGGCATTTGCCTATGTTATATTTCGTTTCCTCCCCAAACTTAGGCTTTTAGCGTACATTTCGTTTTCAAGCAATTAGGGAGGATGGGTGCCAAGATGGAGGTTCCAAAAAGGTCAAGGTGTTGACAAGGTGCCAAAGAATGGTCACAAGCTCAAAGGGGTTCACTAGGATTTGATGTCATTTGGGTGAAGTGGCTATCAAAAAGGGCCTAAGGTTATTTCCCAAGCTTGGTGGCACCTAGAATTTCGCTTTGAATCACATTCAGGGCAAGTTCTAGACGACACATATGCACAAGAATTATTCAACTAAACCTCACCACACATGGCATGTGAATCATTCAAGACGAATCAATTTTTAACTTCCTAAACAAGAACAAAGATGAGCTATTCAACATTGTCACCACTAATGAGTCAAGAGTCACAAAAAGATTAAAAGAGTTGTCACAAATCACTCTTCGCCATGCATTTTTCACAATTTTTTTTGGAAGGGTATGCCTATTTCACTTAGCATGCAAGACTACTTCATTGATACCAAATAAGTCAATTTGCAACCAAAACCTCAAAAGATGACGATTTGACTGTAAGAATGTCGTCACTCAGTCTATCATTGGGCTAATTTATCTATCTAAATTGGTATGGCTACACAAGGTGGATCAATATAAACATCACACTACGGGCACGTGCGATTCGCATATAACAAAGTGTGTGTCGCACGTGCAATGTACAAGCCAAACAGTGGGCCTGTGCAAAGCTCGTGCGGTTCGCACATCGTCATTTGCGGAACAATTATCCCCCAGTAAGTTCCATCTAGACTAACGGGTACTCAGACTTCCCCTGGACCATAACAACCATATCTCAACTATAAAATAACAAAAAAAAACTAAAAACTAAACCATCAACTTCTTTCACACAACATCAAAACCCGACGAGGGTGCAAATCCACAAGGTACACCCGACAAGGTCACAAAATATATATAGACAAACAAACAAAACAAGGCATAATAATATCCAACAAAACAACAAAACAAGCCCGGCGAGGGCACAATAATATCCATAAGTAAATCAAGCTAAACTAGAAAGATAGAGCGCAGATCATATTCCACCCCCAACTAAGATAGGGTAGTGTCCTCACTTCATCAAAGTAAAGAATAAGTTTGAGGAGGCTCCCTGAGGTGCATCAATCTGAACTGGAAGAAGAGGGAAACTCAAGTCTCTCCTCATCCTCATCATCATCCTCCTCCTCAGCTCCTCCTGATCCGCAAAAGGACTACAATCTATCCATCATCTTGTTTAAGAACTTGCTCTTCTTATTCTCATGCTCGCTCAACTTCTTTTGCCGCTTTTCCACTTTTCCTTGCCTGCGGCTCATATGCTCCAAGCGTGCATTCATTGCACTCAAACACCCATTAATCAATTTCTGCTCATTGGCCACTTTAGCCAAGGATTGGAGGGACTCATTAACTGCTGGTGTGTCGGCTCCAACTGAACCGGAAGAGAATTTGTCCAACAACTGCTGAACATGTGCATCCACTGCCTAAATCTAGCTAGAGAGATGGCGCATAATATAGGGCCTGGACTATAGAGCTCCCACAGACTGAGATGATCCATATGCAACAGTGGAAGGACCCGCAGGCTCAGTCGAAGACTCTGGAAACTATCCGAAAGATGGAGAAGCTACATCAATCTTTCTCCTTTTCTGCTTTGCTTCTGGGGTCCTCTTCAACAATAGGTGTATCATAGTCGCTGGCTTCTTCTCAACATCAGTAGGATCCTTCAATACCCCAGCATCATAGCATAACTGAGTCACTAATGAAGGAAAGAAAAGGCTTTTAGACCTTCCACTAGCGACCTCAGCCATCTGAGCCATAATATGGACCCCAACATTCACATCTATGCCATCAATAAGGGCTACCACCATCAATGCTCGGTCAGGGGTCACATATGTTTCATGAGTGGATGGCATGATCCTCGCACAAATAATTGAAGCCAAGTCTTAGCTTCTGCAATAAACGCATGTGAATCAACCCCTTTCTGTGAAGTCAACCAATTAGGGGTCACCCCATCATTCAACTTGTCTACCAACCACTGGTGCCTTTTGGTTTTGGCTTTTGCAATGTAGACCTTATTGTCAGCATCCGGGAGGTTGTATAGTGCATTGATGATCTCGGGGTTGAAGCTCACTTGGACTCCCTGAATTGTAGTGACTAGCGCGTCATTGAAATCAGTGATCAAAGCATTGGCATAGAACTCAGTGACCACTGTGTGGTTAGCCATGATAGGTGGAGGAGAAAAACATATCCAACCCTGCTCCACCAACCTCTTGTAGAATTCCAACATTTTCTTCTCAACTTTGTCTATATTGATTCCTTTCTCCCTAACAAAGGATTTGGACAATAGCTCATCATACTGGTGTTCACATGATGCCGATAGGAACCAATCATGATCGTAATTCTCCTCCATTTTCTTATCCGGAGCATTTTCAACTTTATAGTCACTACCGTTGGTGGCCATCCTTTTGATCAAAGTACCTACAAAACACACCATTATTTTAAAAGTTCTTAGGGACACTTAAAACAATGTATTATGAAGTACTTAGGCCAAAGAAATAGCCGAAAGAAGTTCTGAGGCGGGCTATGCGTTGCCACTATTTTGACACTGCCAGGCAATCCTTCTTCGTGTTTGCGGCCAGCCGGCTGCGTTCACGAAGAAGGAATTATTTTTCAGAAATTTTAGCCTTCACAAACGCGGCTAGGTGCTCACGAACGCAAAGGTTATCGTGATGCCTGGAATAGTGCCTCTTTGAGGCATTTTCTCAAACACATAGGAGGCAAGCAGTTTTTGCTTGATTTCCCAAGGTTTTAGAACTAATAAAAACACCACTTTTTAGTCCCACCATTTAGGACATATCAACCAATTTCACCCAACAATTTAACACTTAAACATAACTAGAAGTTGAATTAAAGAAATAGGAGACCAACTAAGAATTGCCATTACCCATTTTCTCCATGTCAAGTTGAGGAAGAAAGGAATTCATTACCCTATTCAAAGGGGGCGGAGAACATACCTTAAGGATTGCACTTGGGAAGCAATTGATGGAAGAACTTGATGGGATTATTGTGTGCTAAAAGGGAAAGGAGTATTTCTGTTTTGAGAATGAACCGTTTGGGGCCTCTGATTTCTTTGAATGTTTTTTTTAAACTTTACCTGAACTGTCTGGAAGCTTCGCATTCGCGGCCGGCCTACCGAGTTCGCAGCCGGCCTACCGCGTTCGTGAAGGCTTGACATTTACCTGTCCATCGTGTTTGCGTCTGGTCTTCCCCATTCGCAAAGGCCTGTAGCAAGGCTGGTCTTCGCGTTCGCGACCAGGTTTTTACGTTGGCGAAGAAGATTGGTCTGACCAAATTTTCAATTTTTCTTCAGCATTCTGCCCACGATGTGCGACGCCTGGTGCAATGGGCACTTTGTGAGGTGTGAAACACACCACGTTCGTGCATGCCAGTGTTTTTATGCAGTTCACTAGTTGCTTTTACGATGGCATGTGCGATGGGCACTCTTCCAGGTGCGAAAGCACGTTTTTCATAGGTATTTTTTATGCTGCTCAACACTTGGTTCCTCTTATCATTCCTTTGGCACCTAAAAACACACCAAAAAGAAACAAAAAGTGAAGTAAGGTATAAGAACGATGGCTTGCCTCCCATCAAGCGCATAATTTAACGTTTCGGTGCGATGCCGACTACCTCACCATCGAGATTTCCACTTGAAAGATTTGAACCTTCAATCCAAACATGAATCAAACTTTCGGTGGCACTCCTGGGGTGAAGGTTTTAACATGAGAAGGCCATTCTCTTGATTTCGCATGTTGCACCTTTTAGCCTTCAAGTGAGGAAGGACACTTTGACTTCATTCCATGACAAACTCAAAATTGGATAGACCTTTATCCACCCTCCTTCCAAGGTCTTCCAAAAGCTTGATTACTTTGACTCTCGTCCATTGAATCAAACTTAAGGTCGAACAAAGGTTGAAGTGGGATTTGGGCGTCTCCACCTTCAGGCTTGCCTCGTTCACAACATCCTCACGTAGAGATGATATGATATCATGACCCCCTCAAAGACGGTGATCACATGTGCTATTCTTTTCTATGATCGCATAACTTTATTTTTATTTGATCCTGGTTCTACTTTCTCATATGTATCTACTGATTTTGCTATGGGATTAGACATGAATTTGTAATCGCTTGATTTTCTTGTTCATGTGTGTACTCCAGTTGGGGATTATGTGATGGTTGATAGAGTTTTTCATGCTTGTCCTATCATGTTTATGGGGTAAAAGACTTCCGCTGATTATGTAATTCTTGACATAGTGGATTTCGACATCATTCTGGGGTTTAGTAAGATTTCTCCTCACCATTCTATATTAGACTGTCATGCTAAGATAGTGACCATGGCCATGCATGAAATTGATAGACTAGAGTGGAAGGGTAATTATAATCCTGCTCCTATGAAAGTTATATAATTTCTTTATGCCTATAGTTTGATGGGAAGGGGGTGTCTGGCATTCTTAGAGCATCTCCGGGACACTAGTTTAGAGGTCCAAGCTATCGAGTCAGTTCTTGTGGTATGTGAGTTCCAAGAGGTATTCCTAGTGGATTTTCCTGACATGACACTGGATTGTGACATTGATTTATGTATTGATTTATAGCCAAATACGTTCCCCATTTCTCTTCCCCCTTATAAAATGGAGCCGACTGAGTTGAGGGAGCTAAAGGCTCAGTTTCAAGAGTTGTTGAGTAAAGGATTCATTCTTCTGAGTGCCACCTTGTAGGGTGCTCCAGTCTTGTTTGTAAAGAAGAAGGATGGTAGTCTATGTATGTACATAGACTATCGGCAATTGAAAAAGTTTATGATTCATAACATGTATCATCTTCCTCATATAGATGATTTATCTGACCAATTTCAAGGTGCATAAGTCTTATCTAAGATTGATCTGAGGTCTGAGTATCACTAGGTAAAAATTTGGCCCGCTGATTTTCCTAAGGCTGCATTCTGGACCAGGTATGACCACTATGAATTTCTAGTGATGTTGTTGGGTTGACAATGCTCCAGCTGCTTTTATAGGACTGATGAATAGGATATTTAGGCCCTACTTATACTCCTTTGTATTTGTCTTCATTGATGACATCTTAATTTATTCTAAGAGTGAAGAGGAGCATGAAAATCATCTAAGGATTGTATTGGGTTTGTTGAAAGAGAATGAGTTTTATGAAAATTCTCGAAGTATGAACTCTTGTTGGCTTCTGTGTCCTTCTTGGGGTATGCTTTGAGACGACTGAAAGCGCATGAGAAGAATTATCTGACTCATGAATTAGAGTTGGTTGCTATGGTTTTTGCTCTCAAAATATGGAGGTATTATTTGTATGGGGTTCATTGTGAAGTGTTCAAAGACCACTGATGTTTACAAAATGTGTTCACACAGAAAGACTTGAACTTGAGGCAATAGAGGTGAATGGAGTTGTTCAAGGACTATGATATCACCATCCTATACCATCTAGGTAAGGCTAATCTAGCAGCCGATGTATTGAGTAAGAAGACTGAAAGTATGGGTAACTTAGCTTATTTGAAGGCTACCAAACATCTGTTGGCTAGATAAATTCAGACTCTAGATTTCATGAGGTTGGAAATATCTGAGAGGGGTTGTACAATTAGCATGTATTGAGGCATGGTCCTCATTTCTTGATCGGATTAAGACAAAATAGTTCAACAATGCTAAGTCAAGTAAGATTTGTGATAAGGTATTGTAGAGTGAGGCCATGATTAATGATGATGGTGTTCTCCAAATTAAGGGGCGAGTTTGTGTGCCTCGTATTGATGATTTGATTCCTACTATATTTGCTGAAGCTCACTGTTCTAAGTATTCTATACACCCTGGTGTGACCAAGATGTATCGCAATTTGAAGCAACATTATTGGTGGGGTCAAATGAAAAGAGACAGTCAATTTTATGGCTGAGTGTCATAACTATCAAAAAGTGAAGTATGAGCACCAGAAGCCTGGTGGTACTCTATAGAGAATCCCCATTCCTAAATAAAAATGGGAAAGGATATCCATAGATTTTGTGGCTGGCCTTCCCAAGACTTTGGGAAAGTACTATTTGATATGGTTTATTGTAGATAGACTAATGAAGTCCACGCACTTTATTCCAGCTTAGGTTACTTATAATGCAGCGAAGTTAGCTAAGATTTATCTCAAGGAGGTGGTTCAATTTCATAGGGTGCCTATATCTATTATAATGGATAGGGATACCCAGATTACTTCTAATTTCTGGCAGAAATTGCATAAAGAGTTGGGTATACGGTTGGACCTTAATATAACTTTTCACCCTCAGACCGGTGGGTAGTCTGAGTGGACAATCCAGGCACTAGAAGACATGCTCCGAGTATATGTGATAGATTTTGTAAGTCATTAGGACTAATATCTATCATTGGTAGAATTTGCATCTAACAATAGCTATTATTTAAGCATAGATATGGCTCCTTTTGAAGCATTGTATGGGAGGAGGTGTAGATCTCCTATTGGTTAGTTTGATGCATTTGAGGTAAGAACGTGGGGTACTAATCTCTCGAGATACTCAATGGGGAATGAGTAAAGTTCAATTAATAGAAGCTCCTAGCGGCTCAAAGCAGGAAAAAAGAGTATGAAGATAGGAAGGTGAAGATATATATTTCATGAAAGTTGAGCAAGTTTTGCTCAAGGTCTCACCCATGGAGAGTATTATGAGATTCGGTAAGCATGGTAAACTAAGACCAAGATATATTGGACCATTCGAGATTCTTCAGAGTGTGGGGCTTGTTGCCTATAGACTTGCTTTGCCTCTAAGTTTGTCAGGAGTTTATCTCATGTTTTATGTATCGATGCTTAAAAAATACCACAGAGATGGTGACTACATTATTCAGTGGGATCCAGTCTTTTTAGATGAAAACCTCTCTTATAAAGAGGAAGCTGTGGGGATTCTTGATAGAGATATTCGTAAATTAAGGACTAAGGAGATTGCGTCTGTGAAGGTCTAGTGGAAGAACCGTCCTATTGAGGAGGCCACTTGGGAGACCGAAGTAGACATACATAGCAAGTACCAACATTTGTTCACCAATTTAGGTAACCCTTTATTTTTACTCCTTTCCTTCTTGTTGTCATTTAGGGATGAATAATTACTTAATTATAATATGATGTAACAACCAATTTCATTGGTATAGCGTGGTTAGGTTGCACGTGCCCAGGTAGAGTTTTTCCTAAGTTGAGAGTTGATAAAATCTCAAGCTTGGGTGAGTTTTAATAGAAATCTAGTGTTATGTTCTTAAGTGATAATTCTTGATTCATAATGTATTGTTTGATGTTGTGGTATTCCGTGGTGGATAGTCAAGAGATATAGAGTCCCATAGAATGTTTTAGAGAGGTAACTGGGTTCATAAAACTCCAGTCATAGTGGTTCAGGTGTTGGAATTGATTCATGATGTCTAGAAACTAAGGTTGTATTTTGAAATGGGGAGTTTTAGGTGAGTTTCTAACATTCTATTTTTGTTGTTGCTACAACGGTGTATTTCTCACTGTAGCAAGCTTGTTGTAGCAATCCTTGTTCTTCCGTGGCAGGCCTGATGAGTATTGAGGGCCCATTATAGAGAGCCTATTCCCATCGCAGTGGTCTCACCATAGCGAGAAAGGAACCGTCATGGCGAGTGATGAGATAGATTGCCTGACCTAAGTCAGTTTTCAGAGTTATTTCTCAAAAACTCTAAGTGTCATTTTAGAGCTCCAAAAAATAATTTTCAAAGATTAGGGCATTTCTCTTCATTCGAGGTAAGTTACTCTGTAAACCTTTGCATTTAACAATCATTATTTCTTACAGGATCATTAGATTATGGTTTAATAATGAAATTATGGGTTTAGAGCCCTAAAAGTATAAAAAGTGGGGAAAACCCTATGAGTAGGTGTAGTTTCACCTAGAATTGATCCTAATATGTTAATTAATACTTCCTAGAATGATTTTTATAGTTCTTAACATGTTTTGAATGATTTAGGGATCCTTGGGTTCCATAAAGGTATAACCTTTGAGCATATAAATATCTAAAAGGGGAAATTTGATTGAGAACCTCTCGAATGTTGATCATATGATTAGATGTAGACTGGTTGGTGATTAATGCACCCTTGGGGAACACAATAGACCTTGAAAGAGGGTAGAATAAGTGGGTCAAATTTCTAAGACCTGAAATGAAAGAGTAAATGATTAATTACTCATATACTTGTTTGATTTCAGATTTGGAATGTGTTGAGGCGTTAAAGAAAGGAAAGACTTCGGCGATTGAACTTGCTTGAGTCAAGAAGTCTTCACTCAAGGTAGGTTACAATTTAATTAGAGTTGATACTTACTTTAGTGCTTATATGTATTTAAAGTGAATGACTTGTGATTGGTCTTCGAACATATTTGAATTAATGATTTGTGATCATGTTGATTGCTTGAATAAATAAATTGTGGTTACATGATATTGACTGAAAGAACTTGAATAATAGAGTGTACGTGAGATTAGTGCACTATGTATAGCCTGAAAGGTAGAAACTTAGAACCACGGGTTCACATTGTTAGTTAGAGATATTGATTATTATTATTTTGGATCAGGTACCACGAGCCAGTACGGTTATTGTTATTCATTTGATTACTATGGATAGGGTACCATAAGCTAGTACGATACATGAACCTTGGTGCGTCCCCTGCAGTTCATGACTAGTTGGATAGAAATAAGTTTCTTTACCATGTGTGTACACACTTTTAGTTACTTTTACATTATTGATAGATACTGTGAGTTGGAAGAGTGAAATGAGGCGAACTAAAGGAACTGAGAATTGCTGTGAAGGTTAGGTGGACATAGATCCCCATGTAACATGACTGTTGCGAGTCTTACTACGTGTATTGTGATAACAATATTGTTGATAATGTGTTACAATTGTTGATTGACTTGAGGTAATTATCTGATGACTGAAATATTTTCTAAGTTTTGGAGTTCCATTTACTTGTTGTCTGATTAAACTGCATATTTGTTCTAAATTGGGTCAGCCTATGATACCTACTAGTAGATAGTGGTTTGTACTGATACTACTCTGTACTTTTCTTCTTTTGGGTGCAGACCGTATTTCAGATGTTCAAACGCAACCTTACCTCTAGCTAGGAATGCTATTATGATCCAACAGTAAACACTATATTTCAGTCTATCATGGACCCTCGTTTAGTAATTGTCCCTCTTTCGAATGATGAGACTCTTTACTTTTGATTTGATATGGACATCATAGATATATTTGTTTATTAGAGTTGTTGTACATGACTTTCGAATCTTGGGGAATGTAATAGGTAGTTGAACTTTTTCTGCACTGTTATTATATTAGTTTGATTTACTAATTTAATTAAAGTTTGTTTTTGCATCATCTTTTCTAAAATTTATCATGTGTTCGAATTAAGGTTCGGGTTAGATGGTTCTCTCATAGAAGGATTAGTGTGAGTGCCACTCACGATCACTTTGGGTCGTGACAAATACAAAACAGTTTTGGATATCAAAAAGACTGGAAAATAAGATAGAAAAAGCCAGGCTCTTGCTATGAACATATGTAGCTCACCAAAGATTCCGAATGGACGGACCTCACACTACCTAGATCAGCAGGGTCTTTTAGTGCTAGGATCAACATAACAAATATTCAACATGAGTAGTACGAGTATAAAAATACGTATACTCAGTAGGCAGTATAGGTCGACTGAGGAAGAGTTAGAAAATTTTATCGTAAGAAGTATAATATTGTCACGACCCGATTTCTCGGTCATGATGGCACCTACAACCCCCGGTAGGTGAACCAATCCCCGTAGCCCAGAACAGTTAGTAATGGGCTACTATCCAGCAAATAAGAGAATACGACGAATAAAATAATTAACAGGGATATAAATATATACATATGCGGAAACTAAACCAAACCCCAAGACCTGCTATCATAGTACAGAGCCGAAACTACATATATGGAGTGCAAAATAAACCAAAACTATATATACAAATGTCTCTGAATGGTAATAGAGTACATGAAGCAAAAGATAAACTAAAGCTAAGCTCCGATCGCCAAGAGCTCACCCTCAGCCTGAGGTAGTCTCCAACAGATCTCCAAGCACGAATCACAACGGTCTAACGGCGATGGCCCACGCTAGGATCTGCACCCAAAGATGCAGGGGGTATG